>CABHPH010154727.1:0-55860 GCA_902168325.1 Peromyscus nudipes
ATTATATGTGGTAAACAAAACTTTCAAATAAACAAACAAAAACTTAAGCAGAATTTCAAGCAAAACGCATAATTCAAGCATAAGGAACATAAACATACACAACAGCGTGAACATCCTTGAAATGCATATAAAGCATATTTTACAACATATTATACACAGTCTAATTATATACAATATAATATATTATACAAACTACAGTAAAAAAGAAAAGTGAACATTTAGAACTTTTCAATATCCATCATGATAATATGATAAAACATCTTGGGAAATACATTTAACATTTATTGATGAAGTTAAAAATATAGAACTCATATGAAAAATAAATCTATGTGGGCATTTACACAAAACATACATATACATATTTATATATGTAGGCATGCATAACCACATTAATCTTGAGTTGGAAACATCCCAATTGCTAATAAACAGGTAAACAGGAAACTAAGCTATAAAATATCCAATGAAATGTATTCTTCCTCAATATTCTTCAGCAATGTTTACATTTACAAATGCATATAACTGTTAGTTATTTTGCACTCTTACCCTGAAAGGAAATGTCACGAAACACGACAGAATTCGCTAATAAGAGTTTATTAAGATGAAAGGGACAGAGAGTGCCCAGGCCTGGGGAGGCACGTGTGCAGAGAGGAAGAGGGAACTGGGGAACATGGCGCGGCTTTTAAAGGCTGGGTGTGCACAGGTCGATGTCACTACTCCACGCATGCACATAGATCACATGGCCACGCTGCGCGCCTACGCGGCCATGCAACGTCATGGATCCTGGTCATGCAAGACGCCTTGACCCGGAAATGGCTATCTTGACCTGGAACTGGCTAAGCAGAAGTGTCCAGGTCCGCCCGGCATCCTGATCACCTGCCATGACCCAGAAATGGCTATCCTGACCTGGAACTGGCTAGGCAGAAGTGTCCGCTGGGCATATGCAAACACGCCCGACCGTGGGGGCGTGTTGTGAACCCTTCATCAACAACATGAATATATTTCTTCATGTTTAATGAAATAGTTTAGTGAAAAATGCTACATACTAAGTATTATAATTATAAGAAGCTAAAGCATATGGAAATTAAACTATATATGAGATCAGAAATGTGATACACTGAAAGAATGAAATGTATATTTGAACATCAATTTTTTTCTCAATGGAAAACTGTAGTTTAAAGTCATTATAAAGTCCCTGAAGTCATTAATTCACTTTAGTTCTTAAATTAGGACAGACGTATGCTTGAGGGTAATTTGAATGCTTTTTCTATGTTGTTGTGTTTGCTATATTTACTGAAGCCTTTTCATTCCTAAGATACCAGATCTTGATTTTTTTTATAAACAGATCTTGCTTTCTTATAAACAATAAATTATTGTGAAATTTATTGTTTATAAAGTTATATTTACTTCTAGGATCTATACATCCTTGTGAAACACTACATGTGTTTACTAGAGCTTGAAAAAATATATTAATAAAAATAGTATAATGCACGGGCGGTGGTGGCGCACGCCTTTAATCCCAGCACTTGGGAGGCAGAGCCAGGCGGATCTCTGTGAGTTCGAGGCCAGCCTGGACTACCAAGTGAGTTCCAGGAAAGGCGCAAAGCTACACAGAGAAACCCTGTCTTGAAAAAACAAAACAAAAAAAAAAGTATAATGCCATCTTCAGATATGGCATGTGGTCAGGCTTTTTGGCACATAACATAAACCTCAGCACTCAGAAGGCAGAGACAGGTAGATCTCTGTGAGCAGAAGGCCAGCCTGATCTACAACACAATATGTAAAAGCAAGCCAAGGATACATAGTGAAACCTCACTTCGACAAAAATTATTTTAAAGTTAAAAGAAATAGTAAAATTCTGCTTCTAGTAACCAAATTACTTTGGAAAAAACTATGGCAACGGCATAAAACTTGAAGTGGTAATTACATAATTTTAAGACACATCTCTTGAGATATATAAATGAATGTTTTTTTTTAATTAGATATGTCAAAAAGACCTTTACTGCAAAGTACTTATATTTAGGTTAATTGTCAATTCATAAAATGACCTTGAGAAAAAGATGTGCCTGTTGAGAGACTAAAGACAGATGGACTTTTATAGATTTGAAAGAGCAGCTTAATTTTGACAATAAAATCTAATAGGAAAGAAAATGGGCTGAATTAATTCTTTAGTATCACTAATTAGGCATATGGTAGAAATACTAAGATTACTTTCATATTAACAAAATTTTACTCAAGTTTTCAAGTCTAAGATACAGTTAGTTACATTAAATTGCCAACTCTATATGCACCAATGATGTCAAATATTCATAGTCTATAAATACTAAAATCAAAAAGTATATATTTAATTCTGTTTAGGAACTTACAAAATTGGTCAATTTTATTTTTGTTAAATTCAGGGAATTATACCAGTATTCTTCAAATGGGCAAGTATTTCCTCACTGTTGAGGTGACCTTTGGTGACATCTGACACTGCTCTGCTTTCTCTGAATTCACAAAGCAATAAGAATGAACAACTACAGAAAAATAACACTCAGGTGATGAGAATGAGGCTGATTTTGCAAAGGGGAGGCTTTGGGGCATGCTCATTCTATTCTGCCTAGATTTGGAGAAAACTCATATCAACAGGAAAAAAGTGTGAAAGATGGCTGTGAACTTGATTTTCCTCTTTCAAGAGAGGTAACAAGATGCACGAAGCACTTTCAGAGATCAGAGCTTGTAGACACATCTTGTTATGAACTTGGTTGACTGATCAAGATTGAATGGAGCAAACATACAGGACTGCATTAACCAATGGCAAATATGTATGTTCTCAACACATTTTTAAAATATACACAGAGATCTATGAGTGTGACTTGTGGAGTAACATTAGATGCAGAAAGAGAGCTTGAAGAATCATTGCCACTCTAACAAGAACAATAACAAGACTGAAAAACACTGAACAATCTGGTCATGCAGTTTCTCAAACCCAGTTAAGCATTTCCAAACAAAAGCATGACACTGTTCCTAGTTGAAGTGACATATGGTGATAAATAAGAGTAAGAAGAATTCAGAAAAAAAATAAAGCAAGTATTAGTCATCATTAAATGAGGACAAGGGAAAAATAATAGAGCATTTTAATGCCATATACCCTGCATGAATAATAAACTTCTCTAAGAAGCTTATATGGTTGTACTGTATTGTAATGTGTACACACACACACACACACACACACACACCATAGAAAAAAAACAAAACAAAGACAAACCCACCCCAAACAAAAACAAAACAACTGCCACCACCCCTAAAAAAAAAAAATCTAAAGATCCCAAAAGCTTAATCAGTATGCAAAATGGACACTGTTAGGAAGACTAATCCTGCCTATCTCTTCAAAACAAAAATTACTGAAACTGACAAATTTGGTGTAGCCATAGCAATAGTGAAAAATACTAAAGTGTTCTGCTGATCATGTTAGATGATCCAAAATACTACAAAGTTTCATTAATTCATTTTAATTAATGAATGTTATGTTTTAAAAAAAATCTAGGCAAAGTCGTCAGAAATACAGAGGTGATAGTATACTTATATCTTTTAAAAATATCATCATTTAGAAAGAGTCATTTATTGGAGACAAAAAAGAAAAAAAACAGAATGACTAGTTATTCACGTGCAAATAAAATAACATTCTAAACGTATCAGTGCCCTTGATAATTATAATCTAAAAATATTATCAGTTTTTCCAATAAATTTTGAAGACAATATTTGTTTTCTGATTGAATAAAGTTTAAATGCAAGTGAAGCACAATTTTAAAAATTCTTAACAAATTATACTTTTAAAAATAGTTTATACTTACAGCTTCTCCCAGGGATTGCCCCTTATTGGGAGTAAATTGCAAAGTAGTCAGCCTTGAAATCATATATAGGCAAAAATCAAAAATGGAATCAGTAGGTTGATAGCATTTGTATTTAGTTATACACACACACATCTGAAACAAAGATACTATAAATTTGAGATTGGGGCAAAGGGAATAGATGGATTTGGCCATAAAAAGGAGTGTGATGTAATTCTATATCATGGAAAAACATTTTTTCTTTTAAAAATATTTTATTAATCATAGATTTTTTCTCATATATTATAATCTGAAAATAGTTTTCTATCCCTCTGCTCCTCCTAGTTCCTCTCCACCTCCTATTCCATGAATATCAACTCCCTTTCTGTCTCTCATTATATAACAGGCTTCTAAGAGATTACAGAAAAATATAACAAAATAAAATATAATACAAAAAAACAAAAGCCAACATATTGAACTTGAGGCAAGCCAGGCCAACAGAAAAAAAATAAGAAAGCCCCAACAGAAAGTAAAAGAATCAGAGATACACTCACAGATTCAGGAGTCCCATAAAAGTACTAAAGTAAAAGCTAAAGTATATATACAGAGGACCTGGTGTCAACCTGTGTAGGCCTTGTATTTGCTACGTCAGTGGGTTAGTTCTTATGAGCTTTGCTCAGCTGTTTTAGAGGGTCTTATTCTCTTGGTGTCCTCTTTCTTCTTTATCTCCTCTATTTTTTCTGCCTTCTCTTCTGCCAGGTTCCCTGAGGTCTGAGGGGAGGAATTTGATAGAGACATCTTATTTAGAGCTGTGTGTTCCAATAGACTCCATTTTTATTAAATGTTGTTATATACATATATGTATAGAGATGTACATATATATTCCACATACATAAATACAACCTGCTCAGTGTGTATAATGAATGTTACTGGTATGTACGCATTCATGGCTCATCATTTGATATTGGATAACTAACTGGTATGCTCTTTCCTGGGTAAGATTATATTTCCTGCTCTCAGTATTCCTTAGTTGTCTGCTAGTCTTTGTTTAGAATGAGGCTTCATGGGCTATTTTCCATCCAGTTTGGAATGTCTATTATTGTTTTCCTGGTTCAACTCATATTTCGGTGGTCATGTTGGTGAGAATTTATGGGTGTAGCTTCTGAGACATACTAGGAGACATAATCTCACAGCAAACTCACTGATGGTCTTGCTGTTAGTCTTCCCCCTCTTCTACAATGTTGCCCAAGTATTAGGAGCAGGAATTGTTTTGTAGATATATCCATTGAGACTGAAACCCAGCAGTCTGAGTTTTCATCGATTATGGTTTTCTGCAATGGTCTATGTTGCAAAGGGAAGTTTCCATGCTGAGGGGTTTATAATGTAGTTGGGTTTATGCTGTTTTAGCAAGGTAGTGTTTATAGTTTCTTTTCCAAGATTCATGATTCATTATCCCTTAGTATTCTAGTATCAGACATGGTTTCACTCTTCTTGAGAAATTTAAAAATCCAATAATAATAATGATAATATTAAAAGTGTGAATATAGCCGGGCGGTGGTGGCACACGCCTTTAGTCCCAGCACTCGGGAGGCAGAGACAGGTGGATCTCTGTGAGTTCGAGGCCAGCCTGGGCTACCAAGCGAGTTCCAGGAATGGCGCAAAGCGACACAGAGAAACCCTGTCTCAAATAAACCAAAAAAAAAGAAAAGTGTGACTATAAGCTGTAGGAAGTTATATTATACTTGAAAATACATTCTATGAATTATACATCAATTTTAAATTTCTATAGTAATAAAAGACATCATGACAAAGAAGGCTACATACAACACAAAGCAAAATAGTCCAGTAAAGAAAGATACTAACCCTGAAAATAAACAATTTTGGATGGAACATTACTCCTGGGTGCTTAGTAATCCCTGTCTCCTATGTTTTTGAAGTTTATTTAGACAGAAATTGGGAATTAATGAACTAATATTATAGATTCAGCCAGATGGAGAGTTGAGTCATATGTCCCTGTATGATACATGCACTCCAAACACAATGACTTCAGAGGTTATGCTGTAAGTCTATTATAAAACTTTGAAAGAGCAACAGAAACTTTTGCTGCATTTATTTTTGCTTGTATTCTACACAATATTCTTAAACCATAAAAGTGACAATGAAATAAGTGTGAAGAAAGACAGACATTTACAATTAGGAGGTAATGAAATATTCATCTAGCATACCAATAGAACACATAAAATATAATCATCATTTGTAAAGACTTTAAATATAAATATATAAAGTGTTTCAATTTACCAAATAACAAAAATATATAAAACTCCTCTAATCTGTATTGTATATAAACACGTAACATTTCCTGAGTGATAAACACTCTCCATCCAGCTCTGAGCTTCCTGGTCTATTAAAGTTTCAGGTGGTTACCTGAAACTTTCTGACTAATGAAATATGACTAGAAATGAGGGTAATGGCTTCATGAGTAAGGCTGATCTTTCCTTAAATCTTACCTGTGCCTCTGTTGAATATCAAATGTGATAAGGGTAAATGATTTTAAGTATTCTACTTGCCACACATTTGCTGGTCCTCAGAGGAAGGCATACGATAGGACATGCAAATTCAATGAGTTCATTTATCTGTTTTAATGAGCTTGTTTTTGCCTGTTTGTTTCCAGAGCAAAATGTTATCTATTGTTATGAACCCATCATATTATTGCCAGGAAACTACTTGTTTTCACAAAACACCTAAATCAGTGATGTAGACTTAGAAAACTCAGGGCATTTGTTTGTTTGGATAGTTGGTTAAACTAGTGTTCATTCATTATGTAGCCAAAAACGACTTCTAACTTTCGATCTTTATACCTCAATTTCACAAGAGCTAAAATTACAAATAAACACCATCATACCTGGTAGAAAATGAGTTTCTTATCTAAAAATGCTTATGTCAAAGAAATAAAATAAAGGTACTATTATGTAGTGGCAATACAGATAGTAGGAGGATTTCATTTAATGAACTATATTCTCTGTGAGCAGGTTGGAAAACAAAGCATATTGACAAATATCAAAGTATTACAAGGTTTCTGCAAGGGAATCAGGGAACTTCAGGAACTTTCCAAAGAAGAAAATATCTAGAAGTATATGTTGTTGAAATTTGAGTGAGTCTATTGTTGAAATTTGAGTGAGTCAAAAATATATTTTGTTTCTTTTTATTTAGAGTACTAAATTTTCCTTAGAAGCTCTATTGTTTGTAGAAAACTTGTAAATATTTTTTACCAATTTGATAACATTTCCCCCTAAACTTCTGCTCATTAGGAGGAATGGCATATATTATGATAGGGTCAGAGAAACCATCATGTATGATAAAAACAAAATACTACAATCTATCGACTGAATAAAATTGTGTTCACTAAATTGCCAAATTAATTATAGTGTATGAGAATAGGTACGTTATAGAAGGGAAAGTGATACACTTTTTTTCTATACCTAATGTACCATCTTCATGATATTTGCACATCCTTGTGCCAGGCATCTAAATCTTCTCTATTAGATGTACAGTCATATTGAGGAAATACTTTCTCCACATAGAGCATGTTGTTTCAGGTCATTGTATGTTCTTATTTTACTGCTTTTGACCAGCCTTGTACTCTGACAACATTGTCCGCAAAACCAATGCTCAATTTTTCATATTAAATTCCATGTAATTAACCTTGCATCTGACATGCTGAAGATCCGTATTTTTTTCCATGCTGTTTTAGAAGACAGATAGAAGGTAACTTTTAAGTTTCATGACCCATGATGTCTTGGTATTAAATCTAATGAAATATTTTACCTTCACATTTAAACTTAGGATATTTAACACGACTTTTCTAATCAAACTTTAAGTCTACTGAAGTTCAGGTCTTTGATTAACATATTGTCTTACATAAAATATCCAACATTTGGCCAACACTGTTGATTACCTGCCAAGTAGCTGAATAAAAATAAGCAAAAAAGCTACATTCCTCACACTAATTCTTGTGAAATTTTAATTTTAATGAAGTGTCATACTAACATGAAAAATTAAGTGGCATATTTTAATCAATGATACTTTTAAAATGTTTTATTTCCTTTGGGTATTTCCTGTCTACCTATAGGTTTCATTCTTTATTGAAGCTAATTAGTGAGAGGATTGATGTTCTCTACTGATTTGAAATCTCTCAGATCTTCAGCCCCATTTGAATATTTTAGAACTAATAGAATTTTATTATTTTTTACACTCATAATATAGTTCAATTAATCTTACCATCTGGGTCTATAGATATGTACCTCTATAAAATCTAGTCAGTCATTCACACTGTTTCTAGCAGTGCTACCAATCACATATGAGAACAGTATATTAATCAACAGTCTCCAGAGAAGCACACTAATGCAATTGATGATCTATGTCAGACAGGAAAAAATATTCATACAGAGAACTGATATAACCTGTAGCATGAGTCTTAAAAGTTCTTATTAATAAAATCAAACCTGAGCCACGTATTGGGGTGAACACTGGAAGGTCAGAGTGACAGAATAAGCCACAGCTATCTCACCTCGCTGAATCCTCAGCTGGTCTTGTTTCCTCAGACTGGATGCCCCGAGCCCTCATCCAGAATGGGTCTCAGCTGAACTGCTGCTAGAAGCCTGAAACCTTAACCAGCCACATTCTTCTCCTGAGCCAATGCCTCTCCAGGGCAAAGGCCTCTCCAGGGCAAATGCCTCTAGTTTCTGGTCCTCACGCCTTATATATCTTTCTGCTTTCTACCACCACTCCCTGGGATTAAAGGCGTGCTTTCTGGGATTAAAGGTGTGTATCACCGTGCCTGGCCATTTCCAATGTGGCCTTGAACTCACAGAGATCCAGAGGGATTTCTGTCTCTGGAATGCTAGGATTAAAGGCGTATGCTACCACTGCCTAACCTCTATGTTTAATATTGTGGCTGTCCTGTTCTCTGACCCCAGATAAGTTTATTAGCATACACAATATTTTGGCAAACACAATACCACCACAATAACCAAATAGATTGATAAAAAAGATAAGAACACAAGAAGGGAAAGATCTATTATAAGAATCAGGCTAGCTGGGCAGTGGTGGCTCATGCCTTTAATCCTAGCACTTGGGAGGCAGAGGCAGGCAGAGCTCTGTGAGTTCGAGGCCTGCCTGGGCTACAGAGTGATTTCCAGGACAGACTCCAAAGCTACACAGAGAAACCCTGTCTCGAACCACCACCCCCAATAAAAAGAAAGAAAGACAAAAAAAAAGAAAGAAAGAAATAGGCTACCAGGCAGTGTTGGCATGTGCCTTTAATCCCAGAACCTGAGAGGCATAGACAGGCATACCTCTGTGATTTCAAAGCCAGCCTGCTCTACAGAATGAGTTCCAGAACAGACAGGACTATAGAAAACAGAGACATCCTGTTTCAAAAATCCAACAAAACAATAATTGGCTGACTTAGGCCGAAGTCTGAATATCATCAATTCAACCCCAACTCTGCTAGATTCATACCAGTAGGTCCATGTAGATATGCCCTGTCTCCAGAGAAGTGGGTCATGAGGGAGGGAGCAAAAGAAGATGATATCTTTTGAGGAGGAGGAGGAGGAGGAGGAGGAGGAGGAGGAGGAGGAGGAGGAGGAGGAGGAAATTCGAAAAATTGGTTTATCAAATTATGAACACTAGCAAGCACAAAGAAGGCAATGTTCTGATAGGTGTGCCATCAGGCTGAAAATTCAGAAGACAAGCAGTGTTGTTTTACTCTAAGTTTAAAGTATTAAAGAACTAGGGAATGAATGATCCAGTTGCATACATACATACATACACACTCATATATATGATTTATCTGATGATACGACTTGGAACCAACCACTATAGTTACAGTCTTTTAGTGTGTATTTGGAGGCAATGGGAAAATTGAGTTGCAATTCCAAAGGTTTCCATCAGCATAACTTTTCTCAGTTGATAAGTTTTATTTATTTTCTATTTATAAACTCTCATTCTAGAAATAGACAAAAGAAATCCTGAACAACATGTATTAAATTCCTGAGAACCTGTGGGTCAATAAAATTGCCTCATAAATATAATCATAATTTTCTGAGTAATATTATATTTGAATTATGAATAAATTTTGTCTTTAAAATGTTATAATCATTTCAAATATTACAGGACTAATATTGCTTTCAAAAATATATATGAGGGGATTATCACGCCAATTAAGAGTAGTGTTTCACCAGATTTAAAATTGACTGTGAAGGTCAAAATATAGTTGAATAATGGAGGCTAATATCTTTGCAGAAATACTGAAAATCACTAGTAAGAAAATAATTTCGTAATTTCTATGAGAGAGAAAATAAGAAACAAAACCAAGAGGACATCAGAATCTACTAAATAAAATGTAGTTACAAATTTACTTCAATTTGAAAAGAAAGGAATAGTATCACAGAAACATATGCATAATATATATGTATGTATAATGCTAATAAATTAAATAGGTTGAAGAACCTGGATTTAAATTGTAAACACCACCTCTTTAAACTTCATATATGAATAGCGTGTTTCTATTTTATTTCATATTTTTGTTATAGTTTTCTGATTGACTTCTGATCAATGTATATAAAATTGATTGGATCATATTCACTTTATATTTGCTGAGCTCTACGTAAAGTCTAAAACCCTACTTAATTCTATAGATTATGGATGATGGAACTATTAAGGAAGTATATTATTTACTTCCCTGCTGCTAGAACAAAACCTCCTAATGAAAGTAAATGGAGGAAGACGGTTTGTTATGGTCCACATTTCTAGGAAGTAGACCAACACAGTGGGAAAACAGCAGCAGGCATTCGAGGCAGCTTCTGACATTGTGTCCACAGTCGAGAAGCAGTGAGTCATGAATGCTTGGATGAAGCTCATTTTCTTTTCTTTATATACTAAGGAATCCCAGTCCAGAAAATGACATCATCCAAATGGGTGAGTATCCCTGACTCACTTTACCTGATCATGTTAATTTGCCACAGGCATACACAAGGTTGCAGTTTCTAGAAGCTTGCTGATCTCATCAAGTTGACAATTGGAAGGGCAGGTGATCGTGCATGTCCTGCTATGGGTGCTAGGAATGAGCTCCAGTACTCTGGAAGCACTGACCCATTTCCTTACCATATCCTTTTTGCTTTTCAAAATAGAATATTTTAAATTATGTAGTAATATTTTAACCATACAAAAAGCTGGGGTCACAGATTCTTATTAAAACAATTGATCACATTTAGTTGGGAATGAATAATTTTTACTTTTAAAGATAATTTAAAGATACATAAAGCTTTTTCTTCTTGTCAAGTACAACTGAAATTACCATAAAATGTTAATTACATCACCCAAAATATTTGACTTTATTATTAGAATTTGGAAAGACTATATGAAAATACACATTGGGACAGAAGTACAATTTCAAGAGGTAAATATTATCTCTGAAAATTAAATAACAGATATGTAGGCAAAACTGCAATAAGAAACTGTGGTTGCTTCAATACAATTATTATAAATTGCTTAGTATACACACATGTAAGAATTTGTGATAAGTTATGGAAGTGTGTATTATATATTTTATATGAAACAATAAAATGATATAATTTAATACTTAACAACTGATGACACCTTTAGTATGGATTATATATGAGTGTAAACATTTAAGGGATTAAAAACAAATGTTACCACCATATAGTACTTGTATAAAATATTACTTTAAAAACATATTTCATATAAAAATGTTATATTCTCATGCAGAAACCATAATGCAGAATTTAAATATTAAACATAACAACAATATAAGATAATAAAATTGTTTGGGGTTTTGTGAAATTTTCTTATAGACCTCATTTATTCATTCATATTTGACGCCTTTCCCAATTTTTTAAAACTTTATATAGGTTTGTCAAATTGAAAAATTCAGTAAATGAGTTCAGTTATAGTGCATGAAATAAGCAATAGAAAACTTTTTAAACAGTAAGTAAATGGTTTCACACATTCAGTCCAAAAATCTTGCTGTAATTTTTATCAATGTAGTGTGAATCCTTCTAGAATATTGTAAATGAAATTCACAATTTATAAAGTTTTACTGATTTATGGTCTAAATAAAATAGGACTTTAAAAATTTGTATGTACAATTTAATGAGTGAGAATGTATGCAAACCCTTCTCATATCGTTACTGTAATCAACATAAAAGGTACATGCTTTTGTCTCTTGTTTCTGTTCTTGTTCTTTTCAGTTGTGACACGCATTTTGCATATTTTGGGGGAAGGAGTTATAACACAATATGAAATCTATCTTTTAATAATTTTTGGCATGAGCAATGAGATATCACCTGGACCATATTGCTAATTACAACCATTGTATTTAAAGAAGTCCTCTATAATGGCATGCCCTTTAAAAATTACCCATTTTCTTTCTTACCAAAACCTTTAATTGCTAATGTATTAGCTGGTCTATGAATTAGACTATGTTGTAATTTATAATTAATGCATCCTTATCATACTGTACTACTATAAGTGGAGTCATACAATAATTATTTTGATTGACTTAGTTGTTCCCATTTCTTAGCTATTACAAATAATGTATGCAATGAACATGGGAGGTGTCATATCTCTTCAAGATTTTTATTTCACTTAATGTGTTTATGTAAGTGTGCCCAAGAATCTATGGGCAGTTAAATGGATGAAGAAAATGTGACAAATTTATGAAATGTGTTACTGTGTATCATTGGCAATTCAGGCAAACATTGCAATGTTGACATTTGCAAAAGTCTGTTGGTCCCTTTTTGCTTCCTAGCCGCTGTACTATGAGTACTTTGGCTACACCATTTCTTCCCTACTATGATGTTGTGCCCCCATAAGGACAAAGCAAATTGGGTCAAGAGAGTAAACATGAAATCCTATAAAACCATGAGCTGAAATAAGTCTCAGATCATTTCAATCAGTTTGTCAGGCATTTTGTCACTACGGCAACACATTAAGTTCATTCATTCATTTGCCTATTCTTTCTTTCCTTTATTCCCACACCTGCCTCTTTTTCCTTCAGAACATCATGGCAGAATGGCATGCCAGAACCCAATTGCTCAATTAAACACAATTGGGAAGCCTAGAGATAGAAAAGGGTCCAAGTCAAGATTTATACTTCAAAACAGGCACCAAGTGACCTATATCCTGTAGCTAGATCTTGTTCCCTAAAAACCCTTCCAACCTCAAGTTAAAGAGTGAGCTTTCAACACATGAGCCTATAGACACATTTCATATGCAAACCATAATAAAGCTCTTCTGTTTTGGGACATTTTTATACTGTGTGAAGATATATTGCTATAATTGGTTTAGTAAAGTGCTGAATAGCAAATAGTTAGGCAAAAGGTATATGTGGGACTTCCAGGCTGAGAAAGAGGAAGTAGGAGATGAATCTAGGTGTGAGAAAGTGACACTAGGAAACAAGGAGAGGAAACAGGAGGTACAAGATGGAAGAGAGATAATGCCATGTGATCGAACATAGATTAATATAAATAGGTTAATTAAATTATAAGAGCTAGGTAGGAACAAGCCTAAGCTATAGCTTTCATAATTAATAAGAAGTCTCCATGCCATTATTTGGAAGCTGACTGGTGGAACAAAAAAATAATTGTTACACTCTTCTATATGGAATTAGTGTTGTGATAAAAGCCATGTTGCCACTGATACATTTTCTTAGTAGACCTAGTGTACATTGGCACCAGAAGAAAAGCACATGAAGAAATAAATCCAGACATATATGCTGAACTAATCCTTATTGGAGAATTCAAAAAGAAACTTGTGGGAATATCTGTATCCACAATCGTGTACGGAGGAAACTGGATGTTCACATCAAGAAAACGAAAGTGACCTCTTGTCTCACAGTGTACCCAAGAGCCCATGTTAAACGTATCAATTTATCAAAGACTTAACTGTAGGGTCTGAAATTGGAACCCCCAGAAAAAAAGCAAAGGTCAAACCTTTTTGACACAGGTCTTGCCAGTGCTTCTCTGGGCATGACAGCTGAGTCAGCCTTTAAGGCAACCGCCCAGGTACACAGACTTCCCTGTGCAGTGTCCTTTCTTTCTGACGAAACATTCTGAAAGTCCTGTAGCACATTTTACTAAGAATGGCTGTTTCTGTCGTGGTTTTCTTTGAGAAATCTTCACTATTTTTTCCAGGCGCTGGATAGACATGCTTGTGTTTTGATGTCTGTTTGTACATATTAATTTTCTGTGAGTTACTGTTTTTATATAACCACAACTACTCTTGCACCTTCTTTCACCATTTCTAAATTTGTTGACGAACTTGTACATATTACAGATGGATGCTCACAGTGCACGGGTATGCAGAATAGAATGGAGGAAGATGATAGGTTGATAGATTTCCAAAAAGTATTTGTGGGAAATGCCATAATGAAATCAATTATAAAACAAAAAATTATAGATCAAAAAGAAGCAACCATGCAAGTTAGGTTTTGTAAACATCTCACTATGTCAAAATGTCCTGTCATACACATTATGTATGCACAATATATCTTTTATTATTTTAATTCTTGAAGTTATTATATAATTACACAGTTCTTCCTTTCCCATTCTTCCCTCCAACCTTTCCCACATACCACCCTGCTCTTTCAAATCCATGACCTTTCTTTATAAATTGCTATTGCATGTATGTACATGTGTGTATGTGTTTGTGTGTCTTTGTGTATCATATATATAATATATGTATATGCATATGTATAATCTGCACAGTCCATCCACTCTTGCCTATAGGTTTGTGATGCCAGAGTTGATGACTTGGTATTTCTTGATATGACTTGGTGTCTTCTTGCTCTTCCATGTGAATGAAGTTCTTCTTCTTCCAGTCTTTCCCAGTTGCCCACAGTTTAATGTACACGGTTCTTCATTTTAGTACATCTATTGGTGTCCTCCTTTGTGCAGGTTTTGTTTAGGTATCCATGGTGATGAGACTTTATGGGTATATCCTCTCTGTCATAACTAGGAGTCACAATCTCACAGGAAATTTCCTGTTCCTCTACCATTTGTTTTTCCTTAAGTGTAGAAATTACATTGTAGGTCTATCAGTTGGGTTGGGATGAGGTGCCATCACATGATCTCTTGTACTCTACATGTTGATCAGTTTCAATATTCATTAATGGTCTCTGCTCCAAAGAGAATGTTCTTTGATGTTGCATAAGAACTATACTTATTTATGGGTATAAAAATCACTATATAGAATGTAGTTAGAGTTTTTGCTAGTTTAATAAAGTGGCAGCTATAGGTTCTTCTCCAAGATTCATGGATTGACTGGGCTCAGGTTGTTGGCCAGGTTTCCAGTGTCAGGAATGACTTTCCTCTTGTTGAACAGCACTAGTCCAACTAGAGAGCTATGAGTTACTGCCAAGGTATTTGTACCTGTATTGTACTCATATTGTTAGTGCACTATGATGGTCAACTTTATGTTTGAAAGGCCTCATACCTGAGTAGGGCTATTGTTGGCCACCTTCCTCAGGGAGGAGATTTTCATGGTCAGTTCAAGCTCAGAAACTCTGGGGCCCCATATCTAAAGTGCATGGTGTCTTCATCAGTAAGGATATACCACCCACACATGAGAAATAACTGGAGACAACAGTAATAGTCTGTAAACTTTTGGGAGTCATATGATCAACCTGAACAGTCACTCAAAAGGGGGTCCTCTAATTATTTGTGTTGGAGTTTTATTAGGATAATCTATTATTCTTGTGAAGAGCATTATCTACAAAGTAGAAATTTTTTATTTACATAATATATGTATACACAATAATATGTGTATTATATGTAATTTTAGTTTAAAAATAGGATGGGGATCTGAACAAAGAATTCTAAAAAGAAGAAAAGCTAGTAAATATCTTCAAAATTTCAGTCACTCCTAGCAATTAATGGAGAACAACTAGAGAGTTCTCTTACACCAGTAAAAATGGTGAAGACCAACAAAATAACTAACAACAAATGCTGGAGAATATGTGAGGAAGGAGAACTAGCATTCACTGTTGCTGTGATGGCAAACTTGTTCAACCACTCTGGAAATCAGTGGGAAGAATCTTCAAAACATACGGTCGGGAGGTAGTAGTGCACATCTTTAATCCCAGCACCAGGGAGTCAGAGCCAAGAGGATCTCTGTGAGTTGGAGGCCAGCCTGGTCTACAGAGTGAGTTCCAGGACAGGCACCAAAACTACACAGAGAAACCCTGTCTTGAAAAACAAAAACAAAAAAACCAAAACCAAAAACGAAACAAAATCTTCAAAACACTAAAAACATTTTTGCCATATGGCCCAGCTGTGTAACACTTTTATGGATGTCCAAAGGAATGGACATCCTACTCCCCAGGTATTTGTTCCGATATGTTCATTACTGCTTTCCTCACAAAAACTAAAAACGTGAAACAACTAAAGGGTCCTTCACCTGAGGAACGGATAATGAAAATATGGCATAGACGCAATCTGGGATACTAATCAGCTCTAAAGAAAAATAAAGTCATGAAGTTTTCAGACAAATGGGTGGAACTAGGAAAGATCGTATTTTGTGAGATAACCCAGATCGAGAAAGAAAATCATCACATGATCTTTCTTATTTGTCGATCCTGTTTGGAATCTTTAGTTTTGAACACATAGCCTGAAGTAACCGCAGAAAGCAGGAGAATAGTAAGAAACCAAGGGGAAAGTAGGGTAAAAGGAACCCTGTAGAGGGGACTTTCTTCAGGCTCTTACAAAGCTTACTGTGATCTGTGCATCGTAGTCTTCTAGAAAAGCGGGTAGCAAGAGAAACAATCATAGTCAGTGTATCTATTAATGCAGCAGGCCTTAAAACACTTTAAAATCATGCCTTAATAAACACATTCATGTACTATTTACAAATAGTAAGTTTAAACATAGTGATGCATCTGAAAATGCTTAAAAGTGTGTTTACTTACTATGTATTGTCAAACTCCAAAATGTCACTTCGATTTATGAAATCTAATCAATCTTTTAACACCTATTGATTTACTTGTGTAGTGCAGCCTGACATGATCCCCCTGCATCCAATTGTTTTGACATAGGAAGTAATGGTTTGGTAAAATTACCAATGTTACCTTTTATTTGTTGGCAAATTAATAATGAAATTGGATAAATGTAATTGATTTAGGAACTGCAAGTGGATGTTGGAATTGAGACTGTTAAACCAAAACTGCTATGGCACCCTTTTAAAATGAAGCCCGGATGAATATATAAAATCTGCTTACAAAGTGAATAATTGTATTAAAATTCCAATAAAATGGCATATCTCGGTCGAAGCGAGGACGTGGTGGGTCCTCCGGAGCGAAATTCCGGATTTCCCTGGGTCTTCCGGTAGGAGCTGTGATCAACTGTGCTGACAACACAGGAGCCAAACATTTGTATATCATCTCTGTGAAGGGAATCAAGGGACGACTGAACACACTTCCTGCTGCTGGTGTGGGCAATATGGTGATGGCCACAGTTAAGAAAGGCAAGCCAGAACTAAGAAAAATGGTCCATCCAGCGGTGGTAATTCGACAACGAAAGTCGTATCGAAGAAAAGATGGGGTGTTTCTGTATTTTGAAGACAATGCAGGCGTCATGGTAAACAATAAAGGCGAGATGAAAGGTTCTGCTATCACAGGTCCAGTCGCAAAGGAATGTGCAGACTTGTGGCCCAGGATTGCATCCAATGCAGGCAGCATTGCATGATTCTCTGGTGTATTTGTAAAATATATTCATTAAAAAGTCTTTGCTCCCCCAAAAAAATAAATAAATAAATAAAAAATTTTAAAAAATGGCATATCTCATGCCTTAAATTTATGAGTACGGAAAATAACGATGTGGGGTGATGCCAGAGTCCTCACTGCTAATGTGAGAAGAATTTTTGAGCGGGTAAAGGTTGCCCCTTAATGAGACCTGCCTACTTTGCTGGATGCCTGGGTGTGGTAGTCTGCCCGACACCCTATACGCTAAAGAAAGTCAGAAAGCTGACAAGCTGTTTCCACACTTGTCCTGAGAGATGTTTTCTAAATAAACTGTTAAAAATGGCATATCTCTTTGACATGAAGCTTCGTATATGTCATTAGTATGACAGGCTTAGTTTATGTAAAGAAAAATAAAAAGACTCCTTCAGAATTTGGTGTAAATATTGTTCTTCCTGAAAACCTCTAAAATCTGTAAATCTCTGAATTTATATAATCAATAAAGTGACATTTATATAGACATTACTTTTTAAACTATACTTTTACATATATCAAATATTTAGAAGCTATACTCAGTGATTTTTATGTGTTTTGGTAGCATATCAACATGAATTCACATAAATGCTTTCACATATTTTCTATTTTACATTAAATAATTTAAAAAACTTTTATATCAATGTAATAATTATATTTGGTGGATAGTATTTAAATAATTTGATTATCTCATTGTGCATAAACTTTACTGACAAAAAATATAGCTGAGAATTACATGATGAGTTACTAGGAATCCATACTGTTTTAATGGGATAATAATAACACATTTCATTTAATTTTTTCAAAATGGAGAGAATATATTATTGGATAAAATTTGTCTTCTATGTTATTAATATAATTGTATCTACTGAAAGCAGGCATTTGGTCAGATTCTAAACACATGAGGAATCAAGAAATTATGTTTCCAATCATCTCATTTTCCAAATGATTGTGTTTATTGAAAATTTTAAACAATTCAGGCAAACTTAAGCTTCAACTATTTATTCAAAGAATTGCTCTAAATAGCAATATAACATATATCAAAATATAGAATATGTAAGATATATAGAAATATATCATAGAGTCAGCTATTCTTCCTAAAGGCATATTAGTCCTTCTTTAGTAGTTTAAAGGAAAGTTTTATATGACTTAAACAACTATCCCTATGTCATAGAACAAAAGCTACCAAAGTTAACCTTCTGATCAGTCTTTCTAGTGCAAAATGAGAATCCAGTCTGGAATCCAAAGCCATTCCTTTCTTTTTTTGATATGCATTTATAAATTCTGAAAATGAATGAATAAACAATTTTTAGAGCAAATACAAATTCAGATGGATCTCTGCTCAAAATGTTCCATGTCCTGAGTAGGAAATCTTTTACCCGGGTGTTCCCCACCTCTAAGACAGAATTACCATTACTAAAGCTTAAAACTAGCAGGAACATTTTAGATCGTGGGTTCAGATGGGAGGGATGGTGAGGAAGAGTAACCATACTTCTGATGTATTATGTGAACAAAATGTCTATTTTCCAAAAAAGGGGAAAAATATATGTTCTTTCAATAGGGTTCAGATTAAAAATGTTTTAAGTTACATGTGTCTGACATATCTGTGTTAATTAAAACATTACCAGAGACATGTAAAATTCAGACATGTAGAAGAATCTTAAAATTAACCTTATGGAAAATATTGTATGTATAGACATAAACGGTTATGTTTTTATTTCATTTCTCACATGGATTTCTCAGATTATATCAAATCTGAATTAGATCTCTAAGAAATAGTTGAATCACTAATATTCTCTTCAGTCAATATTCAGCCTTCTGTTAGTTGATTACTTTTACAAAGTGCCTGTTAAATGAATAAGTAAATAGAAAAATTATAAGAGAAATAATCCAGGCATTCAGGGAGAAAGGATTATTTATTCTGTGAACAGCACAATATGGCAGATGTACTCTGATCCAACAATGAGAAAATACTCATTTTGAGAGAAATATTTTCCTACATTTTAGAGAAAATTATTGGTATTTTAAATAACTTAATTTATCTTGCTATCGACAAACATACTTTAGGTTCCTGATAAATGAGCTCTATAAAAGAAGAGCACCCTAATTAGTATAGAAATCACATGGGGAACTTAGTATTATCAGATAAAGAAGAAGCTTTTGAAGAGCAAGGATGTTCCATTGTCAATAGTTAATCCCCATGTAATGTAGATGGCCCTTAGAGTTCAAAGTCTCCTGGAATGGTCTGGGATCTCTAATTCCACTCAGAACACTTTCACTCTTCCAATTCCACCTGATTCCCTGGGTCCACTCACAAATTAACACTGAATTCTCTCTCTGCTTTCCCTTAGAGGAACTGTATAAATTAAATTGCCGGATGAAATACTCTTAAGGTTTGCTGTTTCTCAACATAATCAAGGGCTCTGTGTTGCTTGAATGTAACCAGCTACTCTGTTTTCCTTATGCTTAAGTCAACCCCCAAGCTCACGAATCCAAAGGGAGAAGGCTTCTAATGATATAGTGAGAAGACTGGGAGGCTATTTAATCAGTGGAATTAATCTGAGTTTATAGTCAAAATCTCCGACACACTGAAGATTAGAAGTGATAACAAGACTAAAGCTAATTCTGCAGAGGAATACATTTATCTGTGTTTACTCATCTAATAACTTAAAAAAAGAATACATGTATTTATGCATTTTGTATGTATGCCTCTGGATTATCAGTGTTGGCAGAATCAATGCCACAGTGCACATGAGATCATGGGACAGACTATAGGGTCAATTCGTTTTGTCCACCATGTCCACCTTGGAGATTGATCCAACTCACATCATCAGACTTGGTAAAAAGTGCCTTTCCCTGCTAAGCTAACTTGCTTTACCTTCTCTTAATATTTTGCATTACTTTTTCATTTCTAACTTCTATGTTAATAGAGGATTTAGAGTCTGTATATTTCATAAAAATTAAATATTTTGCTGCAGCAAAAATAACACATACATTTAGACTTGGACTTGGCTATTAGCACCTGTTATTATACAAGAAATCTCCAAGCATAAAATAACTTCATAATGTCTTTATGAGTTTCTATGGTGATAAGGAGTTTTCTCTGATAGACAAATATAGTTGAATAAGCATTAGTATCTCTTGCATTATAAATTCTGTTGTCATTATCTGTCTAAGTCATTAATCTCATACACTGTTCCTAAATCTCTCCTCAAAGTGTGTAAAAACTTAAAATAGCTTCTTTTGTGAAACTTCTTAGGAAATGCTGGGTAATTTGTTCACCTCCAGTGGTGCCGAAATATTCCAATGACACCTAAATGCACTCTCCAGAACATTTGTGAGACAGCTAACATGCCCATTATAGAAGCTTCTTTTAAACATTCCTGCAGTTATGTTTCCCAGGGAGTTAATTTATGAACCTGAAGAATGTGCTATTGGTGTCAATTAAGCTGAATTTGGATTTTCTGTAATCAGAATATGTTAATTGAAATATACTCACTTTTTTTGTATGGCTAATCAGTTCCAGTCTTTGGCATATTCATTCCATAACTTCTCCATTTTATTTCCACATTTCACTGATGACCTCTACATGAAGTTGAATGTGGCATCATCTAGAGACATTTCTCTAATAGAATCTGAATACAGTAATAGCTGGCACATGGAGTCATCTTATAGAACAAAGTACAGACATTATATTAGTAGAATTTTATGTAACATCATGTTTTACTTTAATCACACCTCATTACATGTACTTGGAGGGAGAGGTTACTATGTGTGTGGTATGGCAATGTCTAACATCAGAAAAGCAAGCCTCTGTGTGTTAGTGAGGATATGTTGGTTGTTTACTTTTCTGTAATGGTATGATATATGGACTGAGGCTCATTTGATAGCCACAATAAAATAGGCTTCATTTTCTTTGTCAAAACCAATGTTGACATGAAATGACATCTAGGTTTATATTTATATTTATATTAGTTTATATTTCTGTATCTTAATTATATGACAAATGTTTTCTTTTCCAGTATAATGGTCAAATGTAGATTAATTGTGGAAGATAATATTTACTCTCAGGATTCATTCAAATTCTGGACCTTGCTTTTACAGTTTTAATATTATACCTCAATTTTGACATAGCATCATTCATCAGAGGTTATGAAAAATATTTTAGAAAGACTATAAGAACATTTGGAAATTGGGTCTAGGAATAAATTATCCCCATTATTTCTATGTTTATTACATTGTGTTCATATGTAATTTGGTTCTTTTAATGTCATGAGGGTTTGGAAATATAATCTAAAAGTTGTATATAACAAAAGTTATATAGGGATATTTGAAGATTAATATTTTCTGGTAGGGTACCTGACCTCTTATCCTTAATTTTTCAAATTTAATGTTCTCTGATGTGTATGCTATCTGAATGTGAAATGTATTTTTTCCACTTAATAAATTGTGCTAAATTTGCCGTGTTTTGTAATAAAGTGATTGTCTGAATTTTGAGCTACTGGAGATTGATTCCAGATGCTCAAAGATGCTAGCAGATACTTCACTCTTGAGCATCATCCAGAGATATATTATGTTTTAAAGTCTAGTTTTTATCAGTATTTATTTTGGCAGGCACCTTGATGATGGGATTTTCCTGAGATTGTAAATAATAAAATCTGTTTGGGAAAATGTCATAGTTTATATTTGAATCTAGAAAAGCATAATTTTAAAACTAACGGATACTATAATAGAAATCATCAGAAAAGGGTAAATTCAATCTGTCTTTGAAGATTGTTTGTCCATATATGGTTTCTTTGTCTTTGACTCAGAATATTCTGTATGGTATATGACTATGTAAACCTGTGCACAGAATTTACAGTTTGTGAATATGAAATGTACATTAGTGGTTTTTGAAAGGACCCATGATGTCTTCACTAAAATGAGCAATGATATCATCAATAAGCCAGAGTGTGGAAGTTTGATGTATTCATCACTATACTACTTCCATTAAGTTGAGTTTATATGTAATAATTTGGATATTTTACCCACTGCAAATGCCATGTAACTTTTTATATTCTTCTCATCATCTTTCCTACTATATTAATACTGTTATTTACTGCGTGATTTTCCATCTTCCAATCATATTCATTACATACAGAACTGGCTTCCAAAATGGCTCAGAAAAAGTCATAATAAGGTATGTACCTGAACACACACTTAGCTTAATGTAACACAGTGTTTTTTTCTGAAGTCAGGTGGTACAATTTAATTCTTATATCACAAAGGAAATTAAAAACTGAAACAAAATTTAAGTAATAAATATGTAATAGAGGACTTAGCTTGGCCATGGGCATAGAAAGTCTAAGCTAAATGCTTTTTCAGTCTGCTTCCTTTAGATTTCAAATAGAGTTTACTCGATCAGGAAAACACCAACATTTGCGATGCATTAGATTAAGAAACATGCTAAGCTAATTTGTGAGCCTGTTATGTACTTACATGAAAATAAATTAACTATCCAAACTGATTAGGTTGGCACTCTATAGACCATGAAACATTTTCAAAAATTATTAATTGTTCACATTTTATTCAACTGGAAGTTCATGTAACAGGGAGGTAATTAGATGTTTGGGTATTTACAGACATTTTTCTGTTTCTTTCCTCAGAGAACAGTGTGAATGCTAAACACTATCACATAGCAAACCCTGAAATTCTAGGACATCATAAGTTTATCAATCAAACTAATTTTGAAGACCACTGTATTTCTTGAAACTCATCTGGACAGCATCATAGCAAATTTCAAAGGACAGGTGTTCTTGGGAGGTACTCAAAGGATTTTGTTATCTGTAGCCAATGGTTTGAGGTAAATTCTTGTGGGAGTGGAAATAGTGTGAAAATACAAAGAATATAGGTGTATATTTAGAATAGTAGACATAGGTTCTAGAGAACTGCCTCAGTGTGTAAGAGGGCAGACTTACACACTGCAAGAAGACCCAGGTTTCATTCCCTGCAATCACATTAGTTGACTTACAATATTATGTGATTCCTGTCCCACAGGAATTCACAAAATCAGTACCCACTGGCATCTTTGACACTTGAACACATGTGATATACACAAACTCTTGCAGGTACATGCACACACATATCATAAATAAAAAAGACAAATTAAAAAAAAAGCACAGTAGACACAGACAATTTCTCTGGTAGTCAAAGTACTTGCCCATGTGACTAAAGTTCCTGACAGGAAGAATATATTTTATCTTGTTGTTATATTTGCTTTCGATTGCTGTGATAAAGAAAATAATCATAGGCAATCTGGAGAAAAAATGGTTCGTTTCTACTTACTCCTTACTGCTTACAGTCAGTCCATCAGGAAGCAAAAGGGCAGTAAGGGCAGGAGGTCAAGAAAGAAACATAGAGGCAAGAAGTAAAGCAGAGACCAGGGAAGGGACATTGCTCATTGACTTGCCTTTTTATGACTTTCTTATCCTTTTTTCTTATGCAACACAAGACCTCCTGCCCAGGGTGACCCCACACCCCTGTGGTCTGGGTTCTCCCACATCGATCAAAAATCGAGAATATACTGCACAGATGTGGAGACCGATAATCTGATGGGGGCCTTTTTTCTGTTGAGTTTCTTTCTCTGCAGATGAATCTAGAGTGTGTCAACCAGGTAGAATGACTGACCAGAACATATAAATTAGATTAAAAGATTTCTAAGGATCAAACATAATATCTATATATTGTTTCTTACTCTGAAATTTATATTGAGAAAACCATGGGAAAAAATAGAAGGATAAGTGTAAGACAGGGATAGTCCAGATTTCTGTTCAGTTAGACAATGTTAACACAAAGCATATCGATTCTTTTCAGTCTTGGAAGGAATGGAAAGATCATAAAATAGAATATTTGCATGGTTTTCTTATAAAACTTAATGAAAAATATCTGTAAACAATTTATCCACTCTTTTTTTCCCACAAGATCTTAAGTTCAGGGAGAGAGCAAAGAAAAAAATATGTTTCAATGTCCATCATTGATGCTAATCTCCTTGTGGTGGGTCATTGTTCACTTTGAAAATAATGTCCGTCATTAACTTGAGATTGGACAAATGCTCAGTGATATTAATCAAAAGTCAAATGTTCAGAATCCATTTGTGGTTGGTGACAATCCTGTGAGGGGAAATCAATTATTATATAAAATTTCCATAATTGAAGAAAGTTCCATGGCATTGCTTCTAAGATAAATTTTCATATTCTATGAGTAGAGTTAGAATGCAATTTCATTTTTACAAAGCCTAAACACTGTTTCTGAGATTCTGGAAAAACATTGTTATTTATGAACTGGATCAATGCAATGAAAGTGCAAGTATTGACTTTTCACATTAATTATTGCTATTTTTCATTTGAGTTGATAGTAGGCTTGACAATCCAGCTTTGTGTCATAATCCCATTAGGCTTTAAATTATGACTTCATCGCTTACTTTTGTATTGTTTGACAGTTTCATACATTTATATAATGAGTTCTAGTTGATTTCACCCATCTACACTCCCTCTTTCATCTTCTTCTTCCTTCATTTAGATTCTTCCTCCTCAGCTAATACCCCTAATTGTTTTTCATCTTACTTTGTGTGTAGATACACACTTAATTAGCTTCTTCCCTGAAAATAAAAAAATAACATTTAAGGACAATGGACAACTTAAAAGGATGTTTTTTTCATGGTTCATTGAATGTTCATACAATATTTATAATCATACTAATATTTTTCCAATATTTCTGGGAATTGTAAGAGTAAGGACAGCACAATAAACTGATAAATAATTCCAAGATTTTTATATCACTGTATTGATTATTTTCATCTAGAACAAAAGAATGCCATTGAGACCACAAGAAAGTAATAAAACTACTTTATAATTTATGCATGAAATTTTACAGTTGTGATAATGAAGTAGATATTTTAGAGGTTTAGCAATTAGATGATATATACATTATTTTACATAGAAATCTTTGAATTAAAGCAGTAATTATTCTTTGTTTTAAAATCTTAAAAACTTAGATTTTCCTATGGATATGTATCATTCTTGTGATGATCATTGGATGCAAGTGTGAAAAATATTTTATCTTTAGTTTCAGAACCTGATTGCCAATAAGATACTGATGAGCTTTCTAAAGACTTCAATGTGGATATCTGGTAAAAAACATAATTCAAACATAAGTTTCAGGTCTTTTGATTTTGATCTTTTAATAATAGTTGTAATATTTAAAACAAAAAATGCAATATCTTAAGTGTTTTCATCAAATAAATTTATTAATAGTTTATTATAATTTAAATACTTAAGGAATATCTTAGTTAGAGTTTTTATTACTATGATAAACACCATGACAAAAAACAAGTCAGAGAGGAAAGGATTATTTGGATTACACTTGACATTGTAGTCTGTCATTGAGAGATGTCAGAGCAGGAGCCTGGTGTCAGCAGCTGTTGCAGAGGCCTGTTGTGGTGTAGCTTCCTGGTTTGCTCAGCCTGCTTTCTTATAGCATTCAGAGCCACCAGCTCAGGAGTACTACCACCCCCAATGAGCTGTGCCTTCCTTGTCTTTAATCACTAATTACGGTAATGCCCTAGATGCTTTTCTCTACAGCCTGATATATGGAGGCATTTTCCTAATTGAGGTTCCCTCTTCTCAGATGACTATAGCTTGTGTCAAGCTGACATAAAATTCGCCAGCACAAGGCTATGCTTCTCAAGTTACTTTTAAGAAGTACATTGGAACGTGGAGACAGGAAGATCAGGTGTTCAAGACTAACTATCCTTGGGTATACTATGAAACTGAAGCCAGGTTGAGTTACATGAGAACGTCCCTTAAAATTTTAAAAACTGGAGCCAAGTGGTGGTGGCACAAACTTTTAATACCAGGACTAGGGAGGCAGAAGCAGGTGGATCTCTGTGAGTTCAAGGCCAGCCTAGCCTACAGAGTGAGTTCCAGGACAACCAAGGCTGTTATATACAGAAACCCTGTCTTGAAAAGAAAATTAAAATTAAAATCTGTTGTCTGCTTTAAAATATTTTCAAGTTATTAGTTTTACTTGAAAATTTCATTCTTGCTCGTGAATGTCCTGGACTGCATAGTCTACTTAAAATTCTCCTGTTCTAAAGCATTTTTCAAACTTAATTTCACATAATTGCTTAAGAATACAAGCATAACACATTTTGTTTATCTTATTTTCTGTAAACAAACATTTGTTTTCAATATTTGACTATTACATATTACTAATTGTATATATTTTGATATAAAGTAAACTTAAATATTTAGTAGATGAAAAACATTTGAGTGAAAACACAGGCATATTTAAATTTGAATAAAATATATAGCAGTTTAATAGTATATCAAATATTCTTTGGGTAAATATTATGAACTTTAAACAAGAAATATTAAACTAATACCAAATATTTATTGAAAAGATCAATTATTATTAATATATTTTAGTGAAACAAAAATGTTCTTAAAATGCATACAAGAACCTCTTTGGAGGCCATTATCACTCTACTTTGGCCACATTAGTTACAAATTTTGATATTTTAATATCTTTGTAATACTTTTATGTTCAAATAATGAAAATAGTTGATTTCCCTACATATGCAACAATGATACTTCTACTCATTTAGATGTAATTTGTTTATTTTAGTATCTATATTATTTTCAAATGAGCATACTTGACCATCACTACAATCATGAATTCTGACAAATCTATGGTATCACAAAAATACTATGTTACTCTACCACAGTGATTCACAATCTGTGGGGAAAAACACCTTTGGGGTCAAAGACCTTTCCACAGGGGTCACCTAAGAGTATCAGAAAACACAGATATTACATTATAATTCATAAGAGCAGCAAAAGTACACTTATGAGGTAGCAACAAAAATAGTTTTATGATTGGAGATCACCACAAAATAAGAAACTGTATTAAAGAGTTGCAGCATTAAAAAGTTTAAGAACCACATATCTAACCCGTATTTCATGTTTGTGTCTGGTAACATATCTGTGTGAAGTGTGATTAGATGCATGCATTCTATAACACCTGCTTCACAGCTTTGTAAAGTTTGAGTTTTGGAAATGGAAAGAAAATAATTCTAATATTTATATATCTCATTACAGAGTAAAATATTAATAATAATGGCAGTCACATGTGGACATCATTAACAATGAAATAAAACAAATATTCGAACCCTTATCTAAATAAATGCTTCAGCTACTAAAAACAATATATATATATTTGATCACCCTCCAAAAACTTATATAATTACATTTTCATTGTCTCATATTCTCACATAAATATATTTTCTTCATATTTAAGCATCTGAAAAAATATGTATATAAATATATATACATATATATAATCTTATACACCAAGTATCTGTCACAATGTTTGCTAAATGGTAGTATCTAAAAATAGTTTACTTAATTATGTTACACTGGAATAAAGAATACTTACTTTAAATACAGCAGAATTTTTTTTTTGCTAAAACAATTTAAATGTATTTCTGGTTATAATTACAACCACAAGGGCACAATAAGCTTTCTTTGTGCAAGCCTCAGCCACATTTTTCACATCTTCTTCTTATTATTATTTTTAATATATTCTCTAGGAGCCCACACTGGTATTATATTAGCAATGTAACTAAGGGCGCCCTTGAATTTGGGACACTCGATGCCTCCTCTTATGGAGTGTGAGAATTATGGTTCCACACCACCCATTGTTTTTATTATATCTCTAATTATAAATATTTTGGAGCCTATTTTTGTCCACTAAAATGCATTTCAGCAACACACTAATGTCACTTGCTTGAAAGAAATTTGAAATTCTATAGAGGCTGAATAAATCTGTGAGTCTGTGCTTAATGTGTGATTTGAATTTAGTTATAGTCCCACTAAACTTCATAGTGCATACACGCAAACAGGCTTTTCTTGTCTGTAGAATAGAAAATGTATCCTCATTAGAGTCCGATGCAATTAAAGTGTAGGTATCTCAATAAGTATTGCCTTAAAATCTGACAAAATAATGAAAAAAATACCTCTTTTCTTTTTTCCATGTATGTGGCACAATCCTAAGCTTCTGGTTTGAGGATATTGTTGTATATCGTTATTTTAGATCTATCACATAAAGTAAGGTGGATAATAAGCAAAGGAAACTAAGTTAAATTAATTTTGAGGAAATCAGCAGCTAATCCATGTTAGAATCTAACTAACATGAAATCATCTTTGGTATATGAGTTTGATGGATAATTTATTATATTCTTTGGTTAAAAGTTATCATATTGTAGTTTCATTAATAATACTCAGTTCCATGTAAATAAAAGAACTATGTTTCTTAGTATTGCTACCATATTTTGTTTCAAGTAAAACTGTACCATAAGAGGAACTCTCATATGAATAAGCCTTGAGAACACAAGAAATCAACAACTTTTGAAGGTCAAAATAAAACATCAAACAATAACCAGACACTGGAAGTACTGGGCTTCAGACCCCTTTATTCAAAATAGGTTGCTTTCAGGTAATGAAACCACTTTCCGGTAGAGATCGGCTTTGTAGACATCTAAGCCAACTCTTTGAATTGTTCTCTTGCCTGGACATATTATATTCTTGATGCTGGAGTCATTTAAATATGTCAAAAATTTTGATGTTTGTAAAAAGACAAGAATATCACAATAGATTTAGTTAAAATTTCAAAAGTTTTATTATTTCTCTGTTTCATTTCACGAATTAAAACAAAAGTTATCCTTGACTAACCTGACCATGCTTTCAAGAATTATAAGCATTATTTATTTTTAAAATGAAGAAGTTTAATTTTTCTCAAACCATATATGTTTTGGAGGAAAAGTCCCAAATCCTTTCCTAAATTGAATAAGTTAGCCTCCTTTGAAGTTCCTTTCTGTACAGGATAGCATTGTTAGTGACTCCTCCCCAGATCTGTTTTTTATAAAGTAAATGAGACAAAAATGAATATTGGAGAAAGGCAAGACACTGGCTCCTGAATGGACTATTTCCAATTCCTTTATCAATTGCTTTCTGATTTTTTTTCAGTGCTCTTAGTGCTGGCTTAAAATCTGACCAGATAGATGCTTTCATTATATCAAAAATAAGAAAACTACACCATAGTAGAGTCAGTTGATCTTGGCTAAAGTCAATGTCAAATATTTTTTTCATTGATGTTAGCTCAGAAAATTAATTTTTGAGAGTCAAAAATCCTGAATGGTTATCAAATGAAAGGGAATCAAGGTTGTGGTACGTAAAGGTAAAAATTTGAGTTCTGGGCACGTTTTAAAAATTAGTAGCTATAGTGTGCCTATGAAATATCCCCCACAGACTTATGCCACTGAACATTTGGTGTCGGGCACTAACTTAGTTTAAGATACTGTTGATCCTTTAAGAAGTGAGACCGAGCTAGTAGCGGAAGTAAACAAATGAAAGCAGCCACGTAGGTTATAGCTTGACCCAGGTTCTGACTCTATTCTCTCTCGACTTCCCATGTGCTCATTGATTATTATCTGCCACAAAACTCCCCACCAAGTCCAGAGTAGCAGAATCCAGGCCTTCCCTCCCATGAAACTGTGCACTGAAAGAAAAGGTTTTTTCCCTCTTCTGCTGCCCAACAGGCATGCCGCTGCAGTAACCAGATAATTAACTACTACTGAGTCATATGCAAAAACATTAATTAGTGATACTTTTAGCAAAATAAGTCACTATAAACTGAAACTCAAACAAAATAATTAGCATCGTACAAAGGAGCAGATATGAGCCGGAGCTCATGGAAATAGATTAAAAAGAGTGTTTCTGGTACGTGTGAACTTGACACAAAAGCATTTGTAGAAAAATATTCTTCCTAGAAAGAGAGCTGAATGGATTCAAAAGTCCTCTGATGTTTTAATAATGCATATCCAGAATACACTAATATTCTTCTCATACTTTTACTTTTAAACATTTAACCAATACGGAGCTAGGTAGAAAGACACAAGACAGAGTTGTTAGCAGTAATCAAGACACTTGTTGCAAGAGAATTTTATAATATAATAATTTAATCAAGTGATTATTAACCAGCATAATCCCTAACAACAATCTGCAAACATTTGTCCTTTTACCCACAAATAAGAGTAGTCCTCAACCCTCATCAAGGAAATGTCCCTCTGTAATAGGTGGAGACTATTAAGAAAACTACAATCAATCAAAACGCAGGACTGCGGAGTCCAGTCTCAATGGACACTGCTATAAAACACACCCACACCTAAGGCTCAGGGACATTGCTGAAGAGTGGGCAGAAAGTTTGTAAGAGCCAGAGGATCCAGGAATTTGCTGTGAGAGTATATCTTTTAGTAACATCAGAAGCTATTCCTGTAAAGTCTCACCAACAAGAGTGGGCAAATGTAAATTGAACAAAGATGACACCAACTAACATGGCCATTGTATTGGGGACAGCCCATAAGACATCAACCCTGCACAAAGAAGGATAGGCAAATGAGTAAAGCTGCAACTTGGAGAAGTGGTCCTCCTCAAGGAAAAGGACTCCACCTGGTAGTCCAGTGCCAAACAGAAAGCCCTGAAAACATTCATACAAGTAGAATTATACGTTCTTAACAGGCTATATTTAGGAATATATGTGTGAATACAAATACATATGCGCATGAAACAACAATGGAAAAAAGAGGTCATGAATTTGAAGAGAAAATGGAAAGAGGAAATGTAATTAAATTACAATATCAAAATTAACAAAAAAAAAAAGCCAAGCAATGGCCGAACATGCCTTTAAGCCCAGCACTTGGGAGGCAGAGGCAGGTGAAACGCTAAGAGTCCAAGGACAGCTTGCTCTGCAGAACAAGTTCCAGGACAGGTTATACAGGTTACAGAGAGAAATCCTGTCTCAAAATACACAAAACAAACAAACAAACAAAAATCCACCTGGCTTTTCATGCCTCATCTCAGTTTCCAGAATATTTGAAAGTCTAATATATCTTTCTCTTTCTAAGTGGTAATGCTTATCTTGTCATCTGTTTAAACAACTATAGTTGTTGGTTGTCATTTGCAGACAACTATGAATGTAAATATGCATGTCACTGTGCATAAAAATATAAGTAAATAGAAAGAACGATTCCTTATATTGGGCCCAGAGAGATGAATCAATGGTTAAGACTACTTAACGGATGGACTGAGCTTCAATTTCAACACCCACAGGACGGTTCATAACATTCTGTAACTTGGGTTTCAAGGGATCCAGTGTCCTGTTCTGGCTTGCGTTGGCAATAGGGATGCATTAAGTAGACAGATATGCATGGAGGCAAAAAAAATAATATAGCTAAAATGAAATTTTACATGAGAAAAAGATTTCCAGGTCCTAAGATGTTAAATAAGCTAAAACATTTGTGAATTTCATTACTGCAGATGTCTCTGTGACAACTCTTGTGCATTTGGTAGACAGGGAACAGAGAAGGGTGGATATGTTATGACCACATTTTCTTTAATGTTTGTTACAGAGTCTCCTTTGGATTGGTTCAAAGAGAGCCTTACCTGGACTGCTCCTTTTTTGACAAAACCTTAGGAATAAAAAGGACAAGCAGCTTTACATATTTCAGCATTTATCTGTTCTATTTCCAATGTATGTAACTCCCTGCATATTGAAAGCTGCAAATATCATAAAAGAGCAAATACGGCTGTTTAAGTGTCAGTGAAAACTTCGTAGAGGAAATTATGTTTATATACATTCAGAAAATAAGACAGTTAATACAATACCAATTTAATCCTCAAAACTAAAAAGAAAAATTGAAAATTATAATGAGTGGGTAGGATTTCTCCAGGTATTTCTATATTATGCTCATGCAGGTATAATGCAAAGGTATCCAGGCTATCTCCTAGCATCAGAAATGGCAAACTAATTAAGAGGAAGAAAAGAAAACAAATAAATACAAAGTGTACTATTTTATAAGCAAATATATAATTCAAGACCTTAATTTGAAAAACAGAAAAATAAAGATAGAGCTTAGAACAGAGGTGCTTGTTGTGGGATGTTCTTTCTGTATGCTGTGAATATGTGTTGCTACTATTGGTTAATAAATATGACGTTTTGGCCTATGGAAAAACAGGATATAGCCAGGCAGGAAATCTAAGACAGATACAGGGAAAAGAAAGGCAGAGTTTGGGAGATGCTGGGAGCCAATGAGGGAGCAAGATATAATTGAACAGAGGTAAAGCCATGAGAGATGTGGTGATTGATAGATTAATGGAAATAGGTTAATTTGAGATGTAATAGCTAGCTAGCAATAAGCCTGAGCCATAGACCAAACAGCCTCTGAGTGACTATTTTATAAAAACAGCTACAGCCCAGGTGGGACCAGGCAGAAGCAAGAAACTTCTGTGTACAGGTGCTCTTCCTGAATACTCTGGTCACCAAAGTATTAGGCTTTTAAAACTGAATAGCATTTCCAGATCCAGGGTATGTTCTCCAAATTGTAGATCAGAGGCCTATCAAAGGCCCACAAAAGAGAACAGGGTATTTCTGCTGTTCTTGGATCCTTACCAAGCATAAACAGAAAAACCAAATTGCTGAAGATAATAAATGTTTTAGTTATGGGACTCAATGTGAATCACAACATAACTGAGTTGGAAACTACCTCCTGTTCATTAGTGTTCATAGTGCCTAAAGTTGCTTTGAAGGCTGCTGAGAAAGTAAATTCATCAGTGGTCTCACCTTTTGTGCTATAATTCCAACCAACCAAGCAAGATATTTTTACTGGTGATCCTGGCCCAAGTAATTGGAACTAACCAACCATTCGGTGGTTTCATGAAGCCTGTTCCTTGGGAAGAATGCTCGTATTCTCATATATACTCAAAAGCTTTATTCTGGGGGTGTTTGTGGACTCAAGTGAATAACAGACTACATTTTCCCCTAAAGGACCATTTTGTCAAAATTCCTTCTGAACATTGAAGCTTATGTTTGACTCTCAATCTGGACAGGATGATGGATAATGCTAACTCTTCTATGATTAAAATGTTGAAAACAAGTTACTAGTGAGTTTTGATAATTAAATAAAACATCTTTATCATCCGTCTACTTGGCCCACACCTCAAAGCCAGGAAAACATTGTAATGAGAGGAAGGAAAGCATTTCAAAGATGAAGAACAGAGAAAATGTTTCATTGCCACCATTTGGTATGATATATCCTTTGCAAACAAGAACACACAACAGCTATTGACAGCCTCACAAAATTGGGCTCTCCAGTTTTCCATCACCAACAGGGGTGTCACTACCACTAGTTCCCAAGGACTTTATTCTTCTCTGATGGAGTAACCAATGGGAGATTAGGTAGGAATAACAGGGACTCAGAATGAAAGGAATGAGAATTCCAGAAGATAAATGTGGATGAATATAATTAGAGCAATTCTTTATATGTATAGAATTGTATATAAGTAAACTAATAAAGTATACTAAAGAACCATGACACCAACCTGAAGGACTTTATATGAATAAATATAGATAAATTTGAAAGGGAAAAGCAGCATTTTGTGCAATATGGGATATGTCGTCGTTGTCTTCCTCCTCTTCCTCCTCCTGCTCTTCTTCCTCCTCCTTCTCTTCTTTCTTACTTAAAAGTTAATTGTATAAACTGCTGTGTTTCAAGAGGATACATACATTATTCTGTGATAATTCAATATACTAGTCCCTACCACCCATCTGATTAATCATATTCTCCTTCTAAATACTTGCCTTTTAAATTTTGTGTTACATCATTTTATATTTTAAATTTGGATTCATAGCATGAGAGAAATTGTTTTAATTCTTTTTCAAATACTGTTTATTTTATCTAAAATGATAATTTTATTTATTTATTTATTTAATATTCATTTATTTAATAGAAAATAATAAATTTTCATCTTTATTCATAGCTGCCTAAGTTTTCTTTATTCATCTACCTATTGTTAGATAAAAGCTAAATCTGTATGTTGACAATTGTGAATATTGGCACTATGAACATGATTGAAGATGATAGTAATATGCTGACTTAGATACTTTACGTTATTTCCAGAAGTGGGATAGCTGGGTCATATAGTAGTTAGATTCATTCATGCTGATAATCGTTGTGGAGATATCAGTGCAGTATCCCACCATAATACATAAGGATTCCTATTTTGCTTCATTCTCTTTAGCGTTGGTGGTTTGAATTTTGGTGACAGTCATTCTGCATAAAGTGAGATGAAACTTCAGCATAGGCTTGATCTGAATATCTTCTATGGATGTGATTTTGAGCCTTTCCTCATAGATTTATTTATTTTTCATCTTTGTGTGTTTTTTCCATATAAATGTAATAAGTATGTATGTACAATGTGTAATAGTTATATATTATATATAAAACTGGCTACTTGAAGATATTCTAGAAATATCCAGTCTACCATACGTACTGGAAACTATATATGAGTTCACGTTTCAAGAATAATGGTATAAAATATAGTGTTTCTAGTCCAAATTTATTAAAACAAAATCTTTTAAGTAGAGAAAAACAGAAAAACTTTAACTATAATGAATTGACATATTATTAAGTATCTACTACATAGCAGGCAATCACAGAAATATTTCTATTACTTAACTTTAGATAAATACATATATGTATGTATATATGCATATATGTATGTATATATGCATATATGTATATATATGCATATATATGTATATAATGACTATCTTCTTTTTTCTGTATGTATACAGAAAATTGGAGGCCAGTTGCAATATTTAAAAAAGTATTTTGAATCATTACATCTACAACTCTCACTGCAATCTAGAGCCTTGAAACATATTAGTACACTTTATAATTATTAAAGGTTCTAGCAACTTTATAAATGAGAGAGTCAAATAGTTAATTGTTAAAAGCTTTAAATGTGGCTTCCTAAATACCATTATTTAATCCCTCTAGAAGAAGATAAACAAAAGCAGAACTAGTGATTAATAAATTTCCATGGAAACTGAAACCATATATTTATAGAAAATGTGATAGTTTATAAATATCAAGCTCGGCTATTATCTGCAGATGTGCCAAATCTGCTAAACTTTTCCAAAATTATGTAATGTCAATACAAATGACTATGAAACAAAACATGATATATCTTCTCCTAATTGAAGTAGAAATATCCAGTGAATTAGACAGCATTTAGTTGTCACCAAGATGTAAAAGCAATTTAATTATTCTTTGTTATGACTAAGTTTCAATACAATTCCTAGTTATTACATATATTTTATTTATTTATTATTATATATTTTATATTATATATAATATATACATATATATTTTTTTGAGGCATGGTGTGTCTGTGTCGCCCTGGCTGTCCTGGAACTCACTCTGCAGACCAGGCTGGCCTCAAACTCCAGAGATCTGCCTTTCTCTGCCTCTGGAGTGCAGGGATTAAAGGGGCATGCCACCACAGCCAGGTGCATTCCTAATGATTTTAAAAGAGAATTTTGTAGCATTCTGTAGTTCCACATCTGATGTCAAAGGACTTATAGTTGTCTCTACTCCTCAACTTTGTTGCCTGTAATATACACCCCTCTCCTGGACTAATTCCACCACTTGTATGCAGTTTTCCTTAGCAGGTATCCCACGGCTACGGAATCACCAAAATTTTGGTATCTTTGCTGCAACTCAACCTTCACTTTCACAGCTTCATGCAATACTTCTCAGAGCCTCTTGCCTTCTCAAAGCCTTCATGCAGGGACTCCTCTCCCACAGCTTTCCTGGCCTCAGTAGCTCTCTGAAGCCATGGAAGAAGAATTCATGACCCTTCCAATCTTGACTCCTTCATGCATCAAAGACAGCAGCATGTTGAGAAACCTGCGAAGTCTGGCTATCAACTTGGGATGGATCCTGCCCCAGTGGACCACATTAGCAGCTGCCTTTGTTTGCCATTGCCTTCCAGGAGCAGAAAAACCTCGTAGTCCTTTTCCTTTCAGAATCTGGAAGCTCAGCTGGGTGGGGTCTCACCCTGTTCCAGTGCAGATTAGGCCTCCCCTTAATGGTGTTTAACTCCTTAACAACTGTAGCCTCTCTTTCAGTGCATGCCTTGGCTGTAACATTCCGAATGCTCCTTTTCTTGCCAAACTGTATATTTTGTTTTCTTTCTATCCTACTTGTTCTCTTTCTTTGTAGATCCAAAAAAGCATTATCAATAAAAAACTATGCCACAGACTCAAAAAAAGAGAATTTTTAAATGCTTTTTTTCCTCTAAGATATCAAGTCTCTAAAAAAATTGTAAGTTGGTGAAACAAACTAATTACAGAGCTGTTTGTGAGTCATTCACTATTTATTGCTAATGTGATATATAAATTTTAATTTACACAAAAAATATAAAATGTCTAGTTTTGCACCATTAAAACCAAGGGAAAGGTTTTTCTTCCAGAACTTTCTATTTACTTCCTTTATTACAGGTTATCCTTTAAATAGGAAAAAACAAAAACAAAAAGCAAATATTATGTCACTCAAGGGATACTTCAACATCCTTTATTCTAGTGCTTTAATGAAAACAACTGCAGGCATAAAAATGAATGAGATAAAAAAGTCATGAGTAAATCATGTTTTGTATTAACCATATTTTGCTTTCTGAAATTCCACTTACATCATTCAAAAATGCTTTTTTGTTCTATGAATAACTTCAAAATAGCATTCAGGAAAAAGCTATTTCATGTATATGGCTATAGAGTAAGCTACCTAGTATTCAATCCTCTTTATGTTTGAATAATTGACAGTATGCTGAACTATTAATCATAATTTATTATGTATTTACTAGACATATATATATATCTATATGCATTAATGCTGTGTCAATGGGAATAATAGACAAATTCGTTTAAATAACTTTTTCTATTTTTACACTTTGATAGCAGTCATATTCTAAGATGATTCTGTTTTACTTAAAAGTCATAAAACTATACTTGCTTAATATGCTATTTCTCAGTCACCTCCTAATGCAATTTTATCAAGGAGTTATTTCTAAAAGAACCCTTGTCCTTTTCATTTGCGTACGCATGTTTATATCACTTCCAACCTTTGTTGATAGCAATTTGGCAGCACAAGTCCAGGTTATCAGCCTCTGTGAATGGATGAAAGTGGTTTCCTTAGCAACTAAAGCACTTTCGAATCCCTTGGAACACCTGTTCTTCCCACTCATGGTTCCTAGAGCTAAGATGGATGCACTTGAAAAGTGCTTTCCTTGTTTTGATTTTGGCTCACATATGTTCAGGTAGTTTATGATAAGGTGAATTTGCTGATCTTTGCATCATTCAAAACACCAAATCATCTGCATGCCTTAGATGTGTTATTGTGACACAATTGGTACCTCATCTTCCGCAACCCCAAGTATTCCTCTTGTGCTTCCCCACATCTTTACCAACTGCTTCGAATGGAAATGCAAGTAGGGGAGAGACGATTCTGTAAGCGCTGATGACAAAATGTGGCGGCATTGTCACCCTCCGGCTTTTTATTCAGCCAACATTCATAATTCATTGGGCCTGGTAATATAAAAGGGCAATGTGCCTGACTGCTTGAGAAAATTACTGTCATATTTTACCTTATAAATATTTTAATTTATTCATTTTCTTGATTGTGTAAGGTCATTCTTCTCTTTTCCTTGAAATTTAACTGAACGTATTCATATATACTGTCTGTATTAGAGCCCATAAAAGAAATTACAGAAAAAAAAATCACTAGTTATTTTCTCTCAGAACAAGCAAAGGAACCAAATATTAGGCAATATTTTAAATATTTAGTTTTGACTATTCCATGAATAGTTTCTTTGCCTTTGAGGATCTTAATGCAAGGTGTCTTATGAGATTAAGTAAATAAAAGCAAAAAAAAAAAAATCCTTGTAAGCAAGTCATACTTTCTTCCCACATGTCAAACAAGAAAACTCATGTAAAGGAATTAAATTTAACCTTAGATTAACATATTTTTATAAAAATTTCTGTGAGTTTTCTTTGATTAATAACGTGATTTTATTTATTTATCGCAATTTGATATTCTCAAAAATCTATCATGCTGCCAAAAAATCTTAATCCTTTTAATTATTGAATAAATGTTTTCCATGTTAACTCAATCTGAAATCAGATTCTAAACCATAACTATAAGATAAGTGTGGTAATGCATGTCTGTCTTAGCAGTTGTTCAGGAGACCTGGACAATATGATTCAGGAATAGCCCTACAATCTTATTAAATCATTCTCTGTCTTTGTCTCTGTCTCTGTCTCTTTTTCTATGTCTCTCTGTCTTTCTGTCTGTCTCTTCCCTCTCTCTCTTGTTCTACCTTAGTGTTAGATTACTTACCTAACATTTAAGAGGCCTCACATCTAACCTAAACTACTGTGAAATATATTTAAATAAATAATAAAGTTACTGATTGTGATTGTTTGAGTGTGAATAGTCCCAACAGGCATATATGTTTGAATACTCAGTTCCCAGTTGTTGGAAGTGTTTGGGAAGGATTAGGAGGTGTGGCCTTGTGAAAGAAACTGTGTCACTGGGGGTGGTCTTTGAGGTTTCCAAAGTCTACACCATTCGTAGGTAGCTTCCTCAGGCTCTTGCTTTGGATCAAGATGTAATCTTTCAGCTGCTGCCCAAGTAGTATGCCTTCATCTTTTTGCCATGCTGCCTAATATGATTACTGTGGACTCTAACCATCCAGAATCCTGAGCCCCAAACTACATGCTTTCCTTTGATTTGTTGCTTGGGTCATGGTCTATTATCACAGCAATAGAAAAATAATTAGGACAAAAATTATTTCCTAATCATCAAAAAAGCTGAATGAAAAATTACCAGTTTTACATTCAATTATTCATTATTTATGATTCAGATGTCTTTTAAAATCATTTTTCAATGGCATATTTTATTTTATTTTTCTATTTGATTACTAAGAAAATGGTAAAACTAATATAAATCTATTATAATACTCATTTAATTCAAATTAAATATAAATTATTTTCCTTTTTACTCATATAGCACCAATTAACATTTCTTCTTTTTCATTTATAAATAATACATATTTTATATATTATAGTAGTATATATGTATATATACATACATACATATATATATATATATATATAAAACAGAAGAATTGCACATGTACAATGCTCACATGGTGATTCAGATATTTGCCCTTTTCTATTTTGGGTTTTAAAAGGATACAAAATCTTCTCCACACCCTTAATTTATGAATTTGTGATCCCAAATTATACATAATATTTTGATTTGAAAACACATTTGGGGCATATTCTCCTCATTTGTTGTTAGCGTACAAAATAACCTGTTCTGCCATACACATCAGTGTACCTTGTGCATATGCCCCTCAACACTTCCTGTCCTGTGTACCCTCTGTTCCTTTCCACTTTGTCTAACACCGACCTGCCACACTTGTGAAAAACTATTCACCTTTCATAGCCCTTTGTTGACCTTCATGTCCTACATATTTTCAAATAATTATGCTACTAGATTCCAAATTCTCATTATATATATGAGAGATTATATATTATATAAAATACAATATATAGAGATATGTATTTGCCTCTCCAATTAGATTATTTCACATAAAATAATATCCAGCTCCATCACTTTGATTGCAAATGACCCAATTTAATTATTATACCTTAGGAATACATGAAGCTCCATTTAGTTTGTGTGCCATATTTTCCCTGTCCATTTATATTTTGATAATCCATTCTGGCTCAGTATCTTGGCAATTGTGAGCACTGTAGCAATAATCAAGAGCAGGAAAATAGATCAGTAGAATTTTGCCTTAGCATCTATTTTTTATACATGTAGGAATACTGTAGCTGAATCAAAAGGTAGTTCTACTTTTCGATTTTGTTCCTGTTCTGCTTATTTGTTTTCTAGTATTTAATAATTGCATGTCTCTTCCATTACCCTACTCAGACTATCACATTATATCGAATTTTTTTTGTTTAATGTTTTGTTTTTCTTTGCTGTGACATTGCTTTTCAGTACTTGTGAGAGAGCAGGATGCCTTGGGGATGCTACATATCTGCTGTGTCACTTAGTTTAATCCTCAGGCTTCATATAGAATTTTTAGATATGACTTTTTCAGTATTTTCTTATTTTTCATGACCTGAGATAGTCATTTATGTGTAGAGTATTCTTTTTCTGCTATTTTTCCTAATGTCCTTGTATTACCCATGGATATTCAGGATAGAGGTATACACATTAAGTGATAATAGATCAAAGAATATGAAGAGCATCCAACTTGAGTGAAATTTTTCAGTGCTTCTCTTGATCTTCATCATCTGTGTTAGTCAGTGCACTTATCTTTCTCCACTTCAAATTCACTATTATCTTTAATCTTGTCCTCCTTGCAGGAAAGTAACTTTTTACAGATACAAAGAATAGATATTAATGTAACTTTTCAGTGGACGTTAATGCAATTCTTCTGGTTAAGAATTTATTCTCCTTTATATCTCTACATATACTTCCATCCTCCCAAACAAAACACTTTTTTTTTATTTATGAAATATATAGCCTAACTGATGTGGACATAATCCACTGGTATTGTTTAAGGGACCATTCTAAAGACTTGTGTTTTGAACTATGTAAGAAAGATAAAAAGGAAGTTGAACACCGGTATTCATTTCTTGTTGCTTTCAGTGATGGATGAAATATGACCAGCCCCCTTAAAATATCTGCCACAATAACTTGCTTGTAATGATGTCATGTACCCATAAACTGCCAGCCAAATTAAACCCTGCCTTTCCTAAGTTTTTTCATCAGAAAATTTGAGACATCAACAGTACAAGTAATGTAGTCACTTTCATAAACTTTTTTATTATTATTAATTTTTATGAAAGTTTCTATTCATGTTATAGCATTCTGTGAAATGTTACAAATGTATAGTGTCATTATTCACAATTACATTGTTACAAATTATTAACTATTTTAAAAATGTGCCCACATAATGAACACCTCCTCTCCAGCAAAACCTTGACAATCACTCATATTCTTACTTTTTCTCCAGATTTGTCCTTTGAAGATGTGATATGTTATAAAATATATAGTTTGTAGTTTCAACATACTGGCATCCTTTACAAACATCTACATAGTGAACATTAATTAAGTTTTTATGAGTTCACAGCTCAATTCTTTTCATCACTGAAATGTATTTTGGTTTATGCATGTACCATACTTAAATTACCTATATTTACATTATGTATGTATAAATTATAAAGATATTTTCCCTCTAATTTGATGGCATTATTAGTAAAATATTATGATATATATATACATATATATGTGTGTGTGTATACACATATATATATTTTAGTTACTAGGGAAAATGAAAGATGTACAGGTGATATATTTTATGATGAAAGTCTTAAATTTATTTTAATGCCAATTTCCTTATGAAATAACTGGATACTTTTTAATTCCTGTCAATAAGAAATCTTATTACTGGATATTGTATAGATGGATTAGTGATTTCAGTGGTTGTTATTGCACATCCATGAGCACCCATGTAAAAAGTCAAGAACTGGTGGTATGTGCCTGTAGTAACATTGTGGGGCCCAAGTAAAGATTGGAGGGTTCTAGGCGAATTGTAGAACAACTAGTCCAGCCAAGAGGTGAGTTCTAGGCCCAGTAAGAGTTGTTTTTCCAAAATGAAAGGTTATAGAGGAAACCTAATGTTGAACTCTAAACTGTAGATGCACATACACTTACACATTCCATAGGGCTTACATAGAGAGTCAAAGAGGGAGGGAGGGAGGGAGGGAGGGAGGGAGAAAGAGAGAGAGAGTGGGAGGGAAAGAGAGAGAGAGAGAGAAAAAGAGAGAGAGAGAGAGGAGGCTCACCCACATCCCTGATAACACATTCAGATGAAGAGGGAGCATGAGAGAAGGAGGAGGAAGAATAATTGGTAAACAAAGGAAGGAAAGGAAGAATGAAGGAACGAAGGAACAAAGGAAGGAATGAACGAACGAATGAATGATGGAAGGAAGGGAAGAAGGAATGAAGAAAAAGGAAGAAAGGAGGAAGGAAGGAAGGAGGAAGGAAATAAGGAAGGAAGAAAGGACAGAGAAGGAAAGAGACAGGGAGGGAAGGAGGGAGGCAGGTAGGGAACAAAAGGAGAATAAACAATAAAATTAAATTTAATCTTACTCTGTGTTCCCCCATAATTGATGCTATGAGTTTTTTGTACTTCAGTCATAATTGTGTTTATAAAGATTTTTGCACAGATTTTCTGCATTATTTTTTAAATTGTATCACTAAAAGATATCCTCTATTTGTGCACATTGTATACTTTTCACTAGTTTTTTTAATATAATATGGTTAACTAAAATAATAACTTCAATATATATATGTATATTGATATATTTATCAATCTCATATGAAATATTTCTGGGTTTTTCCTAATTTTTTTTGCCTTTGATCTTACATTATACATTTCTTTTAAATGTTAATGTGATAGACATTTTTATTTCTCATTTTGACACAATCTAGTATCACCTCGGAAGACAGTCCTAAGAGTTGGTTTCTGGGTAAGGTTAGCCTGTAGCCATGTCTGTGGGGGAATTGTCTTGAATATATTCATTAATGTGGGAAGACTCAGCTTACTTCGTTGGCTGACTTTTTAGGTAGAGGATCCTGGAGTATATAAGTATAGAGAGGATGCTGAGCACAAGGGAGCATATTCTATATTCACTCAGTGTACTTCACTATAAGTATGACTCTTTACTTCTAGTTCTTGTTTTGATGCCTAACAATGATGAACAGTAACTTGGAAGTATAAGCTGAATAAAACAGCTAAATAAACCCTAATTTGCCCTTTTCTTTATCATCTGGTCAGGAAACTATGACAGCCAAACTTGATGTATTAGTCATAGCAACTGTTTTTAGCATCATTGGTTTAAGGTTTTAAGTTAATCTAAACAGATAAAGTCTTTGTTAATACTTTGAATTGTGCTTGCTTTTGTTTTGTAACTCTCTGTGACAGAGAGTTAAAAATTTCTCTGTAGTCCTTGTGTTTATACTGCCATTTCTTTTAAGTTTCACAAAAACTATTCCCTTAAATGTGGTATGTATCTTATAGCCCTATAAGTTAAATGACTATTGGCATTTATAGTGAGGTCTGAGAAATACCAATATATAGATTTATATTCAAATCTATATGGCTAAGATAGACTAGATATGTTTCTGTGACTCTCATGTTTTTCTGCTCTTCTTTCATGTTAAGTATCTAAGCAAGACTATTTAAATTTAGAGTTTAACAATTAGTCATCTACCAACTGAGATAAGATTTGGTTATATGTTGTCCATATGTATTAGGCCATTCTTAAATATAATGTTCCAGGAATATAGTTATTTTTCTCCTATGGAAATTCACCTTAAATATGTGCAGGAGTGTCAGGTGATCATAAGTCTGCAAGAATCTTCCTCACTTGTAGCATAATTTCTGCTTACCTTCATCAATTAGTTATTGTTCAAGTGTCCATATCAGTTTTAGGTTTCAGAAAACTGTGTGTAACACTATTACTTGGGTGATATAAACAACTGTTTATTCCTCTATACAGGAAAAAAGGGGAGAGACCACTGTATGGGTACCACAAAAACCCCACTTTCGTGGATCAGTAAGTTATATTGAGACTGAGTACAAGGATCAAAGTCAGGGTTTGCTTATAGGAGCAGAAATGGCACAAAGAAAGCTGTATCATCTGGAGCTCATGCTGGCGTACATGGTAGCACAACAGAATACACTGAATAAATGCAAAGAGACCAACAGGTTGGAGTATGTTCTTTCATTGTGGCTCATTTCATACAAGCCTCTTCCAGTAATCTACTCTGGTCTTTATTTCTTCTAGATGTTCTATTAGTCTCTTCTTTGTCCAAGTGTCTAGGCTCGTCTCTGCATCTTCCATGATGCTGGGATTGTCGAAGAGTCTTTTTGAGCTTGGCTTCTAGAATCTCAAGAATGGCTCATCTGAGAATGAATCTCTGCAGTCCTGGCTGATTAAATATATTGTATTTGGGAGAGAGAGACATAGAGAATGTAATCAGTTTAAGGAATTCTTGAAACTACTTTGTGCCGATTTTTTCCTATATTATGGAGCCTCCATGTAAGAGTATCTCACAACCCTAGCATCCTTTTGTTTCTGGAAACAATCCCTGTAAACATCTTATGTCTTAATGAGCTTCCCTCCAAAAACCTGCAAAATGGAGGGTTTAAACCTCAGAGGAAACTGCTACTGAAGAAATACTCTATTCCTATAAAGCATATCCGGGTTGTCATTCTACCTATCTATCTATCTATCTATCTATCTATCTATCTATCTATCTATCTATCTATCTATCTACCTACCTACCTAGCTAGCTAGCTAGCTATCATCTATCTATCAATCATTTATTTATCTATCTATCTATCTATCTATCTATCTATCTATCTATCTATCTATCTATCTATCTAACTGAGTTTTGTGGTCATAGTGTGTCCTTTGACATCACTTCATGCACAAAGAAAAGTTGTTGCTTTCAGTTTGTTCACGTTCTCTTTCTAGTAAATCCAGTACTGCCTATTTCATCCTATTGGTTCAGCCGACCAAGAAATCAAGCTTCAATACATTGATATTCAGCATACTTGCCACAGGATACAGATGTTAATATGCATCCAATAAGCCACCACATCATCTGAAGAAATTACATCATTGCAGGTTAACTAATTCTAGTAAAACCTAGTGAGAAGCGGAGATTTCTCCATTGATGAAAAATTGAATGTTTCATCCATTAAATCCATGAAGAAGACAAAAAATTAGTATTTAATGAACTGTTTTCTGAGCTCTAGACAAAAATACTAAATATTTCACGCATGTGATCTCATTCTTAATTTATATTCCTTAATTGCCACAAGACATTATTAGACTATGTAGGAAATTGGATCAAAGACTTTAGTCAAATGCCCAAGGCATACCTAAATTTGTAAAACACCAAGTGTACTTGCTTTGGAAAAGGATTATGCTGGGTAGGAGAATTTATTGAAATTTTTATATAAGTATGACTTGATTTGTAAAATTATCTGAAAGGAAGAAAAAGTTGGATTAGTAAGAGTTGGATTTTTGTTTGTTTAAGATGTTTCATATTTATTGGCCACTTACTCTATAAAATGCATAACAGTTTGACTCCTTCTTTTCCTAAGGGAAAAAAGAGCATCTAGACTATAAATCTTTCTGTGTAACACACCAATATAACCTAATAGCAGATCTGTATTCCATTTACTGCATTATCTTAAATGTTATGAAAAGCACATCTAGATTGTATAGCCTCTTCAATTTCATTATGAAGAAATGTTACTCAGAGAATAACCTTTTAACATTTTTAAGTTAAATCCCTGAGTATAACATGCAGTCAAACATAAAATAGAAAGTTATGTTGTTATATCATCTTCAATATTAATATAAAATTCACCTGTTGTACATGCATTGAAACTATAAAGCAATGGCTATCAGTAGTGAGCATATTTGCTTTCTTCCTTTCATCGTCTCTCCTTTCCTTTCTTCCTTTCTTTCTTCCTTCCTTCCTTCCTTCCTTCCTTCCTTCCTTCCTTCCTCCCTCCCTCCCTCCCTCCCTCCCTCCCTCTCTCTCTCTCTCTCTTTCTTTCTTTCTTTCTTTTTCTTTCTTTCTTATTGTATCTTAAATCTTGATTATATCATTGCAATATCCTCAAAACAAAATATTTTTTTATTCTATATGATCAACCCTTCAGTCATGTATACCATTACCTTGAAAGTCTAGTTGTATCTGTTGAGATCAGTAATGACAGGAAGTACGAAAGGGTCACCCTAGTCTACTACATATGAATTTTCATAGCATCTGAACTAGCAATTTTATACTATTTAATCTCAAATACCCTTATAATTTGTTTTACAGTTTTTCTATACTTTACAATTATTTTGTATAATCTTAAGGGAGCTGTTCATATAGGTAAAGAAAACTTAAAAACTGATTTAGGGAGGAGAAACTTCAGGAAAAACATGAAGACATGATAAAATTGGTTTTCTGTATGCATGGCCATATAGCTTATATAGAGTTATAGAATTATATGGCTTCAACTTACAGTGTCATCATTTTCATTTCTCTTGAGAATTCTAATGAACAATTTCATCTGACCGGTAGGAAATATGGAAGCTCATTAATGATATCAGTTTCAATGTGAACTGAGAAGGATAGGGGGAAAAGTGCAATAAAATAGCAAAAATTCAAAAGGACATCATCCAACAAAATCCAAAAAGGATATCATCCATCTTCATGATAGTGGGAGATACTCTCTATCTCCTAACCGGGGCCACACACAGAATCTGCTCAGCTATATATAATACTGTGTAGTGACATCTAAATAACCTCCTCTCTACTGAACATGAAATATGTAATTCATCAACTACATCATTGGTGAATTTGGGGTGATCCACCAAAATAAATGAGAAAGCACTAGCCTCATTAAAGACCAGCTTCAGCTTCTTTCAGGGCAAAGATCACGTTCACAGTAACTTTCTTCTTTGCCATTGTTCCTTAAATCATCCCCCAACCCCTGTGAAATTCTGAAGTCCTCATAGTTTCCTGGCTTTCTGTAATTAGTTCAATACTTACAGACTAATGACTCTTTCCGACTATATTTCTCAATAAACATAGCTACAGACATGATCCTTCTTGCTATGAATACATAAGGGCAAAAAAAGTCTCCTCTTGACAATGAAGATCCATCTTCTCTAAGTTAGACAACTTTCTCCCTTTTCTCTAAGAACAGAGAATAATCTCAACTTAAAATTTAAATAGAAACTAATAGATACATACTTTATTTAATCTCAATGACATTTGCACCTACCAAACCAAAGATTGTGGAAGCAGGAAGCGAGCATTTATTCAAGGGATTATATTGTATCATAATGAGCAGGGTCACTTTCAAACTTCTCTTGTAGTTCTTACCTCTGCATTTTGACAGTAGAGATGTAACCTCATATTGACCTTTGTTTTAATACACGTAATAAAAGCTCACCAGCTGTCCTATAACTGGTATTATAATAGAAACCTCATCAAACATATGTCCATCTTTTCTACCAAGTGAGCTATTTCATGGTATGGAACCAGAAGAAAAGTTAAACCTATATTAGAGTATATTTCCTCAAGAACTTTTTTATGTGAGTAGAACAGTTTGTGATATTCTATAATTCCAAAAATTAATGTGGCAAAAACATTGCAAGAGAGGCTGATAAATCTATGAACAATTTGATGACTTTGATTCTTTTTAGTATCCAACATAAGATATATGATTTTGAAGACTCTTAACAAAAAATTCATATTATAGACTAATGTTAATCCACGTTTGAAAGAAAGTAATACTAAAATTAATAGTATCATGGTAAATCCATGAATAGATTTATTTTCATCATTATGGTTTTATTTTCATATTAAAGGACTAAGGATAACTGACATGTTTTGTTTTTAAAGAAAGGAGGTATTTTCAAGTCAGCAAGAGAGACTTATGAACACTACTCATCCCCAGGGATAACAACCACAGTAGCTCAGGATTTTAGAGCTGAGGAGAATAGAGGTTTGTTTTAGAGGGCTGTACATGAAACTGTCTTCTTTGATAGAGAGGCACTTCAAACATGGATTCTCTGACAAGAGTGTGCTAGATGGGTAAATATTCCAAATGAGTTGGACCCAATTAATAGACACAGGACCAGGGACACTGTAGTGATACATGCTATATTTAGAACACTAGGTAAGAGACAATTAAGGACTAGGCCAGGGTGAGTCTAGAAAAATCATAAAAATATCTATCACAGATAATATGTAAAGACATAAGAGTTCTTCAATAAAATTATAAATTTGAAAAAGTATCAAGAAAAATAGTATCAGAGCCGGGCGGTGGTGGTGCACGCCTTTAATCCCAGCACTCAGGAGGCAGAGGCAGGTGGATCTCTGTGAGTTCGAGGCCAGCCTGGGCTACCAAGGGAGTTCCAGGAAAGGCGCAAAGCTACACAGAGAAACCCTGTCTCCAAAAACCAAAAAAAAAGAAAAGAAAAGAAAAGAAAAATAGTATCAGAAATTTCAGTATAAATGTACTTAATATAAATAGCAGAGGCAATATCAACACTAACAAGAAAATCAACAATTTTAGTAGTTCTCAGGTATTAAATATTTGAGGTTATCCAGAAAGTGGAATAATATCAGAATTTCTCATAATATCTGCATGGACAATTACATATATTTTATTGATTATGAGGACTATATCTCAGGAAGTTGCATAACACACCTGTACATATGCACAAAACATTTAAGCCAGAGAAAACCTTCAAATAATAAATACTAAATTCTATAGGTAGTAATTAAATAAAAATTTCATGAAAGTTGAAAAAGTAAATAAGCTGTTATTGGATTTCTTAGATTCTGGCTAGTGATTACAGACTGATGTCACATTAAGTAGTTCTGTAAGATGAAGCACATCCTCAGCAATGTTAGTTTGAACTACAGGAAATAATTTAGTAATCAAAGGCTGACACTTTCAAGTAGGATTATTTAAACTTACACTTTCAGGTCATTAGCCAGTGTAGAGGGAGCTCAGGGCAGGAACACAAGTCAGGAATCTAGAAGCAGGAATGATGGGCAAATGCTGCTTGATCGCTTGCTACCTGACTCTTCTATTCTCATGGTCAAACAATTATCTTATAACCCAGATGTAACTACAGGGATCTACATTATTTCACATTCAGGACAGTGTCCCAGAGTCATCTGCACAGGCAAATCCCACTAGAGAGTTCTTCACGTTAGAATCCCTCTTCCCAGATGATTCAAAGACATGACAAGTTTACAATTTGGGGGGATCACCAAACATGTCAAACACAGAACTTGGAGACATTGAACTAGAACTGACCTGACAGCCTCCTCCTTAAGGATTAACTCTCATCATATCAGATGTTGCCACATAAGCATCCAAGAGCTAAAGCAGCCTATAGTCCTATCTTTCTGTAAGTCTAACACCACACCAATAACCGGCTGACAAGATATCATCAAATATGTTGTAGTGGCATTTTAACTTGGTTGCAAACACTACCTGTCTTTTTGGACTTAAGGCCCAGTCAAAGGGAGGTAATGTTGGACTAGTATTTACTGTAGTTAATGTAAAGTTAGATAGCAGCTCATGGATGGTGAGGTCGTGGATCCTGGAAAAGAATATTCTATTGCCATTTTCCTAAACTTGTATAATTTATAACTGCATTACAAATAATCTAACCCTATATGAACAGATAAGCATAGCTCTCACTCCTTTTTTGTGAAGCTGATGGAGAGAAGATAATTACAGAAACCCATACTGACCAAAGCAGATAACAACTGATAGTGCGGTTCACAACCTAACTGGTACCTCTACAAGAGAACCCCAACACCTAAGGTTCGAGGAACTTCTCAGAAGAGGTGACAGAAAGATTATAAGAACCAGAACACCTGATCGTCTACTGAAAGACAGTCTTCTATATATGATCTAATTGTCATACTTTATTTTTTACAGAAAATTAATTATGAAAACAATAACTTCCATCCCTCTGTAACTGTCTCTCTTTCTCTGTTCTCTCTCTCTCTCTCTCTCTCTGTTTTTTATATCTTATGTATTTATTTTTTATATAATTTAATTTTACATATCAGCCACGGATTCCCCTGTCCTCCCCCCTCCCTTCCTTGCCACCTCCCCCACGGCCCACCCCCTATTCCCATCTCCTTCAGGGCAAAGACTCCCATGGGGATTCAGCTCAACCTGGTAGATTCAGTCCAGGCAGGTCCAGTCCCCTCCTCCCAGGCTGATCCAAGTGTCCCTGCCTAAGCCCCAGGTTCCAAACAGCCAGCTCATGCACTGAGGACAGGTCCTGGTCCCACTGCCTGGATGCCTCCCAAACAGATCAAGCTAATCAACTGTCTCACTTATCCAAAGGGCCTGATCCAGTTGGGGGCTCCTCAGCTATTGGTTCGTACTATTAAAAATAATATGAACTACTTCACCATCTTTCATTTTTGTGGAATGTTCAGATGAAATTGCATCTATTTCACAGGTACTGCCCAGAATGCCATGAATAAATAATCTGTCAAAGATCCTGAGCTCACAAATATTGAAATTGTCTAGATGTTGCAGTTCAAAGCCTCCCTACCAATGATTGTTCTCTAAAATTCAGTTCTATAAAGCCAAAATCATTAAAATAACCTGCATGTTTTAAACACAGTATTAATCAGTGTTCTATGTTGAACGCATGCATAGAGAAGAGAGAAATGTAGGGTTCCCTTATATTCTATATGAAAGGTTAGTTAGAAAGGCTTTTCCTGTCATCAATGAGCAATGAATTTCCTGATTCTTTACAAGGAATTCAAAATAGTTTATAATGCAGTTTGAGATAAAATAAATGCGAAAGAGGTCAATTTTATTATTTTTTTATTTTATAATTTGATTTAATTTTACATATCAGCCATGGATTCCCCTGTCCTCCCTCCTCCCACCTCCCCTGCCCTCCCCTCAGCCCACCCCCCATTCCCATCTCTGTGGTAGTATTGTATGGTGATATTTTTCTTTTGTACCAAAATGTTAATTGTATGTTAATAAATAAAGTTGCCTGGGGGTCAGAGCTATTAGCAAGCCATAGGAAAGCAGGGCAGTGGTGGTGTACACTTGTGATCACAGCACTTGGTAGACAAAGCTAGGTAAGTCTCTGTATGTTCAGGAATACAGCCAGCATTGGATACACATGCCTTTAATCTCAATACTAACCACAGAACACCTGGAGGTCTATACAGACAGACCTTGATGAGGCAGTCCTGTGGTTGGGTTTACAACCAATGAGAAGGCAGAACAGAGACTATATAAAGACTTTAAACAGGAAGTAGCGTCTCCTTCGGAGAGGTAGGAGCACTGCAGGGGGACGGGTAAGGTTTTAGCTCTTAGCTCTGACCTCTTGGCTTTCTTCTTTGCATTGGTTCTGTGTTTCTTATTTATAAGACGGTTGGTTACATCTACATTTGGCGCCCAACGTGACAAGAATCCATTAAAAACCGCTTGGCTTGCTTGGCCGCAGGTCCAGGTTCCGGCCTGAGTGGCCCGGCTCCCTAGCTTGGGCCTAGGTCTGCCTGAGCCGCAGCTGTTGCTACTTGCTTAAAGCTAGTGTTACAAACAACTCAGGCCTGCCCTGCTGAACAGGACCCCTGCCTGTAAAGCTAAGGCTTGACTTGGGTCAAGCCGCTACGCTCTTTTTGCTCTCTCTCTTTCTCTGGATTCACACCTCGAACACCAGGTGGCTGTTTTGAAATTCCCTCGAATTTCTACTGTTCTAAGAAGACTTGGTAAGTCAATTAACATATCTATTTAAAAGAGAATTTTTTTTCTACATAAAAAAAAATGGGCTTTATGTGTACATTGGAAGAAAATTGGGCTTTGTTTGAAATTTTAGGCACTCTGACAATGGAACAGCTATATGAGAATATTAATATTGATCGAATTATTCAGCTTATTACTTTTCTTATCCTCATTGTACAATTTAAAAAGATAGTCAATTTAAGTGCCAGGATAACAGTCTCAGAAAAACCTGTTAAACCTGTAAAAATGAATTATAGAGAAATTCAAATTCAGACAGACGAAATTAACAGTGAAGTTGTTTCAAAATTGAATCATAAGGTTACAGAAAGAAAACTTGTTTTCACACAATCACCTTTAATTTATCCGGTAACCATAGAGCAACTACCTGGTGAAGAGAATGAACAAAATGTTTGGATTCCAGTTGAAATGTTAGACTTAAAAAGATTTAAGGAGGCAATAGCATCTTATGGCATGCATTCTCCATATGTAAAACAAATGTTAAACACCTGGTCAACTTGTAATAAGATTTTACCAAAGGACTGGCGGGATTTAGCACAGGCTGTTCTTGAGCCTGGACAAAATCTCCAGTTTAAAATGTGGTTCAGCAACGAGGCTAAAAATATAGAAAGACAATGGAGGGATAATGGAATACAAATCTGCCAGGATCAGATTATTGGAGAAGGCCAATATGCTTCAGTACAAGCACAATGTTTATATGATGTCCAAACCCTAGTTCTATGTCGAACCGCAGCCTTAAATGCATGGGACAGAGTTGAGGAACCAGGAAAAAAAACTCAGTCATTCACAAAGGTTATAAGGGCCCAAAAGAATCTTTCACAGACTTCTTACAAAGATTAACTTCAGCAGTACAGAGAATGGTTCCGAATTTAGAGGCTAGTCAGATAATAATTGAATCTTTGGCTTTTGAGAATGCAAATGCAGCATGCAAAAGAATAATCAGACCATTAAAGGCAAGATCTGCACCTTTGGAAGATTGGATTAGAGATACAGTTAATGTTGAGGCTCATGACCAGGATGATATGTGGGTAGGAGAAGCAATGTCAAAGGGTTTGAGAAATGTTAGATGTTTTGGATGTGGAAAGCAAGGACATTTAAAAAGGGACTGTAAACAGGTGATTCCTAGAAATAATGTTTCTTCAAAGAACACTGGCAACAGAATGCCCCTTCCTTCTGGAGTATGCAGAAGGTGTGGTAAGGGAAAACACTGGACAAACGAGTGTAGATCAACAAGGGACAGACAGGGTAATCCTTTGCCTCGGGCTTCGGGAAACTCCCAGAGGGGCCTCAGGCAGGCCCCCCACAGAAAATCCAGTTCAAACCTTTCCAGCAATTGTAGAGGAAATGCCTGCTCTAAGCGATTAAATAACCAAATGCCTATTGCAATAAATCATGTTGGTCGGGATGATGAAACAGATAGAATAGGAAATTCAGGAAAAAACATAAAGAAAATTTTTTGGCAAACTTCTATTAATGAACAAAGACCAAAACTGACAATAAAAATAAATGGTGTTTTGTTGTCTGGTTTGGTAGACACAGGTGCAGACATTACCATAATTGCACCAGAATTTTGGCATCCAACTTGGCCTCTTCAAGAGGTAAACGTTCAACTGTTAGGAATTGGGACAATATCTCGAGTGAAACAGAGTGCAAGATGGCTAGAATGTATAGGTCCAGAAGGACAGAGAGCAAAATTAAAACCATATGTAGCTAACATAGCCATGAACCTGTGGGGTCGAGACTTGTTACAACAATGGAATACTCAGATAAACATCCCTCCAATCTCAGAAACAAATCATAAACTAGTACATGTTTCTGAGAGAAATAGTAGAAGATATTATTCTAATGACTGGTCACCAGCCATCCATATTATAAAAAAACAGGGCACAATAACTGATAATCTTCCAAAAACACCAACAGCTATACCTTTAAAATGGTCAACAGACAAGCCTGTATGGGTTCAGCAATGGCCTTTAACAACAGAGAAACTCCAGGCTTTAGAAGAGCTGGTAGAAGAGCAGTTAAATGCTCAGCATATTGAAAAATCAACCAGCCCTTGGAATTCTCCTGTATTTGTTATCAAAAAGAAATCTGGTAAATGGAGAATGGTAACAGACCTTAGAGCAATTAACAAAGTAATTCAGCCAATGGGCTCTCTACAATCTGGAATTCCTTTGCCTACTCTGTTACCAAAAGGATGGCCTCTCATAGTTATTGATTTAAAAGACTGTTTCTTTTCAATACCCTTACAAGAAAAAGACAGAGAAAGATTTGCTTTCACAGTGCCTACTTATAACAATTCTCAACCAGTTAAAAGATTTCAATGGAGGGTCCTCCCACAGGGAATGTTGAATAGCCCAACTCTGTGTCAATATTTTGTACAACAGCCATTGGAAGTGGTACGTAAAAAATTTCCTAAATCTATAATTTATCATTATATGGATGATATTTTACTAGCTGACTCAAATGCAGGTATTTTAGAAAGAATGTTTGAAGAAGTAAAGAAAATTTTGCCTTGCTGGGGATTACAAATTGCTCCTGAAAAGATACAAAGAGGAGATTCTATTAATTATTTAGGATATAAAATAGAGCTACAAAAAATTAGACCCCAAAAGGTGCAAATTAGGAGAGATCGATTACAGACTCTTAATGACTTTCAAAGATTATTGGGAGACATTTCTCATCTAAGAACTATTGTTGGGGTAAAAAATGATGAACTAAATAATTTGTTCAAAACCTTAGAAGGTGACAAGGACTTAAATAGTCCAAGAGAATTATCACCTGAAGCTGAGAAAGAATTGGCCTTGGTAGAAAAGAAAGTACATGAAGGGCACGTAGATCGTATTGATCCAAAGCTGGATTGCATTTTGGTTATTTTACCTTCTAGGCATTCTCCTACAGGAATATTAATGCAGAGGGAAGATATTATATTGGAATGGATATTTTTACCAAATAAACCAAATAAAAAATTAAAAACTTATGTGGAAAAAATCTCTGACTTGATTTGGAAAGGAAAATTGAGACTTCGTCAATTAGCAGGAATAGACCCAGCAGAAATTGTCGTACCTTTAACTAAGGAGGACATTGAAAAATTATGGATAGAAAGTGAACCTTGGCAAAAGGCTTGCAGTAATTTTTTGGGAGAAATTAACAGCAAATATCCCAAAAGTGATAGAATTGATCTTATAAAGAGAGCTGATTGGATCTTACCTCGAATTGTAAAGGAAAAACCCATATCTGGAGTTCGTACATTTTATACAGATGCCAACAAACAGGGAAAGGCAGGTTACAAATCCGAAAATTTAAGTAGAGTGGTTCAAAGTCCTTATAATTCAGTTCAAAAATCAGAATTGTATGCTATTCTGTTGGTATTAATGGATTTTTCAGAACCTCTCAACATAGTAACTGACTCTCAGTATGCTGAAAGAGTAGTATTACATATTGAGACTGCAGAATTTATCCCTGATGCTTCAGAATTAACTTCACTATTCATTCAGTTACAAGATACAATCAGGAAAAGGAGTCATCCTTTATATATAACTCACATTCGATCCCATACCGGTCTGCCAGGCCCTCTAGCACAAGGCAATGATGAGATTGATAAATTATTGATAGGAAATGTGCTGGAGGCCTCAGAATTTCATAAAAAACATCATGTCAATAGTAAAGGTTTAAAAAAAGATTTTTCCATAACCTGGCAACAAGCCAAAGAAATAGTAAAGAAATGTCCTACTTGTTCCTTCTACAATCAAACACCATTACCAGCAGGATGTAACCCAAAGGGTACTCAGAGGAATGAAATCTGGCAGATGGACGTGTTTCACTTTGCAGAATTTGGAAAATTGAAATATGTACACCATACAAT
>CABHPH010154728.1:0-24754 GCA_902168325.1 Peromyscus nudipes
CCTGCCCGCTGGCCAGAATCTGGGGCCAAGGTGAGCAGGTCTTCCCAGGGGTGGCTGGTGCCCAGGGATGGGATCTAGGGTAAGGGCCCCTGTTTGGTTTTATCATAGGTCTCTGGGCTATCCAGCATGTAGGTTCTGATGCTCCAGACAGTGTCAGGTGTGGGCACCCAATTTCTGTGCCATATTTACCCCAGCACATCTTGCAGGAAGGACAAATTGTGGGTTAAAGATTATGTGGCTGGGTTAGTATCTCAAACCCTCCACTGGAAGTATTTCCTGGTCACAGAAGATGGCCAGTTCAGGCTATATAACCCCTATCGTTAGGAGTCTTATCTAGGGTCACCCTGATAGATTCCTGGGAGTTTCCGTTGCACTAGATTTCTATTTCACCATGAAATGACCCTGGTTTCCAGTCATTTCTTCCAGTACTCTACTCCCACCCAACCCGGACCTGATACCTCCTGTTCCTGTCCTCATCCACCCCCACTTCACCTGCAAAATCTATTCTATTTCCCCTTCAAAGGGAGATCCATGCATCCTCCCTTGAATCCTCCTTGGTTCTTAGCTTCTCTGAGTCTGTGGATTATAGCATGGTTATACTTCACTTTACAGATAATATCCACTTATTAGTGAGTCCATATCATGTTTGTTTTTCTGGGTCTGGGTTAGCTCACTCAGGATGATTTTTTTCTAGTTCCATACATTTAGCTGTAAATTTTCTGATGTAATTGTTTTTAACAAGTGAATAATACTCTATTGTGTAAATGTACCACATTTTGTTTATCCATTCTTTTATTGAGGAGCATCTAGGTTGTTTCTAGTTTCTGAGTATTCCTAATGAAGCCCCTATGAACATAGTTGAGCAAGTGTCCTTGTGATATGGAACATCCTTTGAGTATATGTCCAAGAGTGGGATAGCTACTGGGTCTTGAGATAGATCTATTCCCAGTTTTCTGAGAAACTGTCATATTTATTTCCAAAGTGGCTTGTACACGTTTGTACTCCCACCAGCAATGGAGGAGTGTTCCCTTTGCTACACATTCTCACACAAATGAGCTGTCACTTGTGATTTTTATCATAGCCATTCTGACATGTATAAGATGAAGTCTCAGAGTTGTTTTGATTTGTATTTCCCTGATGGCTAAAGATGTTGAATATTTCTTTTAGTGTTTCTTAGCCATTTGAGATTGCTCTCTTGAGAATTCTCTGATTAGATCTGTATCCAATTTTTAAAACTGGATTATTTGGTTTTATACGTCTAGATTTTTTAGTTCTTTATGTATTTTGGAAATTACCTCTCTGTCAGATGTGGGAATGGTGAAGATCTTTTCCCATTCTTTGTTCGCCATTTTGTCCTATTCCTGGTGTCCTTTGCCTTACAGTAGCTTTTCAGTTTCATGACATGGAATTTATTGATTATTGATTTTAGTGCCTGCTCTAATGATGTTCTGTTCAGGAAGTCTTCTCCTGTGTTCAATTGTGTTCAAAGCTATTTCTCACTTTCTCTTCTATCAGGTTCAGTGTATCTGGTCACATGTTGAAGACTTTGATCCACTTGGACTTGAGTTTTGGGCAGGGTAATAGATATGGATCTATTTTCATTCTTCTACATGCCAACATCCAATTAGGCCAGCGCCATTTGATGAAGATTTTTTTTTTCATTGTATAATTTTGGCTTCTTTCTCAAAAATCAGGTGTTCATAGGTGTGTGGTTTTATGTCTGGGCTTTTGGTTTGATTCCATTGATCCATCTTTCTGTTTTTATGCCAATATCATGCAGTTTTTTATCACTATAACTCTGTAGTAGAGCTTGAAATCAGGCAGGGGTGGTGATAACTCTAGACATTCTTTTATTGTACAGGATTATTTTAGCTATCTTAGATATTTTATTTTTCCATGTGAAGTTGAATATTGTTCTTTTAAGGTCTGTGAAGAATTGTGTTGGAAATTAATGGGGATTACATTCAATCTATAGATTGCTTTTAGTAAGACGGCCATTTTTAGTATGTTAATCTTACTGGTCCATGAGCTTGGGAGAGCTTTCTATCTTCTGATATCTTTTCCAAATTCTTTCTTCAAAGACTTGAAGTTCATGTCATTCATATAGGTCTTTCACTTGTTTGGTTAGAGTTACACCAAGATCTTTTATATTATTTGTGGCTATTGTAAAGGGTGTTGTTTCCCTAATTTCTTTCTCAGCATGTTTATAGTTTGCATATAGGAGGTCTACTGACATTTTTTGAGTTAATCCTGTATCCAGCCACTTCATTGAAGGTGTTTACCAGCTGTAGGAGTTCCCTATTATAATTTTTGTATATATATGTATATGTATATATATACTATCATATCATACTTATATATATATCATATCATCTATATATACTATCATATCATTTGCAAAAAACAATACTTTAACTTCTTCCTTTCCAATTTATATCCTCGTGATCTACTTTAGTTGTCTTATAACTCTACCTATAACTTCAAGTACTAGATTGAATAGATATGGAGAGTGGGCAGCCTTGTCTTGTTCCTGATTCTAGTGGAAATGCTTTGAGTTTCTTTCCTTTTAACTTGATGTTGGCTATCAGCTTGCTGTATATTGCCTTTACTATGTTTGGTTGTATCCTTGGCCTATCCAAGACTTTTGTTGTGAAGGGGTGTTGGATTTTTTCAAGGGATTTTTCAGCATCTAATGAGATGATCATGTTTTTTTTTTTCTTTCAGTTTGCTTGTATGGTAGATTCCTTTGATAGATTTTCATATGTTAAACCATCCCTGCATCTCTGAGATGAAGCCTACTTGATCATACTGGATGATCTTTTTTATTGTTCTTTGATTTGGTTTGTATTTTATTGAGTATTTTTGCATCAATGTTCATGAAGGAAATTGGTCTGTAATTCTCTTTCTCTGTTGAGTTTTTGTGTTGCTTAGGTATCAAGGTAACTGTGGCCTCATAAAATAAATTTGGTAATATTCCTTCTGTTTCTATTTTGTAGAATAATTTGAGTATTATTGCTATTAGCTCCTCTTTGAAAGACTCATAGAATTCTGTGCTAAAACCATCTGGCTCTGAGCTTTTTTTTTTTTTTTTTTTTAGTTGGGGGACTTCACTGACTACTTCCAATTCCTTAGACTTAAGAGGTCTACGTAAGTTGTGTATCTGATCTTGATTGCTGTTGGTTGTTTTTTTTTTTTACTCTTTTCTCTTGGGGGGGCCCACCACTCAGCTCCCAAATAAATCACACACTGAGGAGGCTTATTCTTTCTTATGAATGCCTGGCCTTAGCTTAGTTTGTTTCTAGCCAGCTTTTCTTAACTTAAATTATACCCATCTATCTTTTGCCTCTGGGATTTTACCTTCTGTTTCTCTATATCTTTCTTTCCCTCTTATTTCATGTCTGGCTGTGTGGCTCTCATGCTGGCCTCTTCTTTTCCTGCTCCTTGATCTCTCTTGCTTCCCAATCCCTCTTTTTCTCCATTTATCTGCCATCCTGTCCTAACCTTTCTTTGGTCTTGCTATTGGCCATTCAGTTCTTTCTTAGACCAATCAGATGTTTTAGACATCTGATTAATACAGTTTCACAGAGTTAAACAAATGTAATATAAAAGAATGCAGTGTATCTTTGCATCATTAAGCAAATGTTCCACAAAATAAATGTAATACATCTTAAAATAATATTCTACCACATGTGATTTAAGTGGTATCTATCAAGAAATCAGTCTTTTTTTTTTAACATTTTCCAAATTTGTGGAGTACATGCTTTAAATTATGACCTAGTGATTCTTAGGATTTCCTTGGTGTCTTTCTATGTCCTCTGTTTTGTTTTTTATTTTGTTAATTTAAATATTCTCTGTCTTTTAGTTAGTTAGTATAAATGTTTGCCTATCTTGTTGATTTTCTCAAAGAACCAACTCCTCTTTTCATTGACTTTTAAAAATTATTTTCCTTGTTTCTATTTTATTGATTTTCGCCCTCAGTTTGATTATTTCCTGCCTTCTACCCATCTTGAGTGCGTCTGATTCTTTCTGTTCTAGTGCTTTCAGGTGTGCTGCTAAGAATCTCTCCAGATTCTTCATGAAGGTACTTCGTGCTATGAACTTAGCACAGCTTCCATTGTGTCCCATGCATTTGAGTATGTTTTTATATTGGTATTTTATTTGTGCTGAAATGTGATTTTATTTGTATGTTAATAAATAAAGTTGCCTAGGGGTCAGAGCTATTAGCAAGCCATAGGGAAAGCCAGGGCGGTGGTGGTGCACGCCTTTAATCCCAGCACTCGACAGGCAAAACTAGGTAGATCTCTGTGTGTTCAAGGATACTGCCGGCATTGGAGACACACACTCCAATGTGTGTCCGGAGGTCTGTACAGGCAGGCAGTGATGAGGCAGTCACATAGTTGGGTTTACAACCAATGAGAAGGCAGAACAGAACTCTATTTAAAGGCGAACGCACAGGAAGTAGTTCCTTTTTCGGAGTGGTCTCTTGGCAGGAGAGGCCAGCTGGCGGAAAGCGGGTAAGGCTCTTAGCTCTGACCTCTTGGGCTTTTATCTTTACATTGGCTCTGTGTCTCTTATTTAATAACACGGTTGGTTACATCTACATTTGGCGCCCCACGTTGGGCGCCATTTGTAGCTAGAGTTTTCTTGCCTGGCCCACAGTCAGGATGAATCTCTTTCACCTGCCAGTCCCACAGCCGCTCAGACCCAACCAAGTAAACACAGAGACTTATATTGCTTATAAACTGTATGGCCATGGCAGGCTTCTTGCTAACTGTTCTTATATCTTAAATTAATCCATTTCTATAAATCTATACCTTGCCACATGGCTCGTGGCTTACCGGCATCTTTACAGGCTGCTTGTCCTGGCGGTGGCTGGCAGCATCTGGCAGCAACTCCTTCCACCTTCCTGTTCTTTTTATTCTCTCTGTTAGTCCCACCTATACTTCCTGCCTAGCCACTGGGCAATCAGTGTTTTATTAGCAACACATTTGCCATACAGAACATCCCACAGCATGTTTTGCATTCATTTTCATTGAATTCTGGGAAGTCTTTAATTTCCTTCCTTATTTCTACCTTGACCCATTCATTCTTCAGTTTAGAGTTGTTCAGTTTCCATGAGTGTGCAGGCTTTCTGTTGTTTCTCTCATTGTTGAAACCCAGCTTTAATCTGTAGTGGTCTGATATGATGCAGGGGGTTATTTCAAATTTCTTGTATCTGTTGATACTTGCTTTGTGATTGAGTTTGTTGTCAGTTTTGGAGAGTGGACTATGAGGTGCTGGAAGAAGATATTTTTTGTGTGTTTGGGTAAAGTGTTCTGTACATATCTGTCACATCATTTGGTTCATAATGTCTGTTAACTCCATTGTTTCTCTGTTTGGTCTATGTCTGGGTGATATGTCCATTGATGACAGTTGGGTATTGAAATCTCCCACTATCAATGCGTGAGTGTCAATTTGTAATTTAAGCTTTAGCAATGTTTCTTTTACAAATGTGTACTGTAGGATGTCCTTCTCTACACTATGAATATGTTTTATTACAATTGGTTAATAAAGAAGCTATTTTTTCCTATAGTAACACAAGATATAGCCAGGTGGGAAAACCAAGCAGAGATACAGGAAGAAGAGGACAGAGTCAGGGATATACCAATGAGTCATCCAAGAAGCAATATGTGAAAGTACCAGTAAGCCACCGGTCATGTGATACACAGATTAATAGAAATGGATTAATTTAAGATGTAAGAACTAGGTAGTAATATTCCTGAGCCATAGGCCAGTTTATAATTAATATTGAGCCTCTGGATGATTATTTTATAAGCTGTTGCAGGACCAAGCAGGATAGAAGAAATGCTCTGGCTATATTTGACATCCAATGTGGGGGCCAAATATCCACAAAAAATCTGAGAGAGCTTAAAAAAACAAAAAGTCCTAAAATGGAGCCAAGAGCAACTTCCTAATTCATGTTTCACATTGCAGGCTGTGATATAGAACCACATTCTCTGGCCACAGTGGGCCTCAGCTGAACATGACAGACTCTCATAATCTCTCATGGGCCTCAGTACAAAGAAGCTTCTCCCAGCCATTGCCTGCAGGCTTGAGAGCACAGCCACAGGAAAAGAACACAGCTATATGCTACTTAATACTGCTTCCCAAAGTTGGGGTAATAAATGTGGCTCTTTGCTGATGCATCCACCATGAAGCTTAGCACTCGGAGAACAAAGGAATGGGGCAGAGCCAGACACCAAGGCTGCTGCTTTGGTCCTAGCCTTTAACAGTTTAAAGCAATAGTCAGAAAAGGATTACAGATATGCAATACAGACAAATTGTAACAACAACAAAAAAACCTTAAATGGGTCACAGTATGTTTCCTTGGGGAAAAAAGGGGTATAGATAATCATAAAAATAAAAGTCTTAAAAATGCTAAAATAATATATAAAAATAAGCCACATAAAGATGGAAAATACATAAAGAGTTTGGATTATATATATTATTACATTTTCCTTGAATTTTTTGGCTATTAATGAGCTAACTGAAGAGAAACATTGATTATGGGGGGATACTAAGTTAAACCAACATATATATTTTAAAGGTATCTTGATTTCAAAATTTGGGTCTAAAGATAAGTTGCTTTGGAAAAGAGACTCTGCTTTTGTTTCCATAGAAAGAAAGAGTCTATGGATTCTGTCCAGGTTAAAATGGATCAGATTTGATCAAGCAAGCCCTCCTGAACCTTGACAGATGGTATCTCTCAACAAAGGTTATAGCTGGTCTTCCTAGGACTTGACTATTATCTCAAATTGTCTCAGAATCCCCATATGATTACCAGCAACCCCAATCAACAAGAAATGACATAGAAAGTTATGTCCAAATTCCCAAAATACTGTTTATGAATGTTTGTTTTCATTTAAAGGGGGTTGGTTATAAATGGTTAATTGTCATAGTCAATCTCTTTCTAAAGAAAAAAGAGGGATATAATATAGAAATGACAAAAAGGTAGATTATTAAATCTACTTTAATCAAAAAAACCCTGTTAATCTCAAAATAATTTACATTGGTATGTATTTTGGTATATTGATATGAATTTAAGGTCAATTTTGTAATATATATATATTTCTACTTTTGTTTAAGATTATTACTTATACAACTCATTTAAAATGAAATGTATAGTTAAAAATACAATTTAATAGTCATTTATAATACTTAAACTTATAGTCAGTTAGGTTTTCTAGATATGCAGAGATATATTTCATATAGATAGATAATCTTCAAACACTTCAAAGACTTACAAAATATGACATTTAAAATGTTTTAAAAACTTAGATTTTTCTGGACAATGAGGCACATCTGCTCCTGGCAGCACCAATTACTTCAAAAAGGATGATGGGCATTGAAGAAACTCCTTAAGGAGTTTGCTTCAATATGGCAAAATCTAGCATTTGGGCAAGAAACTGTTCTTGCCTGGACTGCTTGGCAATATGTTGTATAAACTGGACATGCAGGATCCATAGGAAAATGGCCACTGAACTTTGCCAAAACAAGGCAAGATGATCCTTCAGGTTCCTGTTTCACAGTAGAAACTGCTGGATATTCTTCAGAACACAGAGGAAAGTGACTTACAAACTTTGTCAAAATAGGTGGGATAGTGCTTCCAATTTCCCGCTTCACTGTAAAGTCTGTCAGACACTCGAGGCCTGTAGGCTGAATATGGAAGCCTCAACATTACAAAAGAACTTTGGGTGACTGTCCAGGCGGCCAGATGTCTCTTGTCATTTCTAGAGTTTTGGAAGTTGCTTGCAATGCAATTCCTATGTACTCAGGTAATATTATAACCTTCTGGGGTCTTTAATAGAGTTAAAGATAAGATAGTTATAATTATCATTTTCCATAATTATGATAAAAGATAAATTAGATAAAAGACTTTAGATTCTCCAAGATAAGATAGATAATTAAATGTTTTCTCTAATTTTGTCAAATACAAGTAGACTGGATATTATAACTGTAATTCTTGCTTAATAACTGCTTTGTTATATGTAATTTTACTATGTTGAAGTCAAAACCTTCCTTTTTGATTAGACAGAAAAGGGGGAATGTAGCATGAATCTTAAAGAGTCTTATTAATAAAATCAAACCTGAGCCAGGTATTGGGGTGAACATTGGAAGGTCAGAGAGACAGAACAAACCACAACTAACCTCACCTGGCCAACTTCGCAGCTGATCTTGTTTCCTCAGACTGGATGCCCCGAGCCCTCATCCAGAATGAGTCTCAGCTGAACTGCTGCTCAAAAGCCTGAATGCTTAACCAGGCCAAATGCTTCTCCAGGCCAAATGCCTCTCCAGGGCAAATGCCTCTCCAGGGCAAATACCTCTAGTTTCTGGTCCTCATGCTTTGTATACCTTTCTGCTTTCTACCACCACTCCCTGGGATTAAAGGTGTGGCTTTCTGGGATTAAAGGTGTGTATCACCGTGCCTGGCCGTTTCCAATGTGGCCTTGAACTCACAGAGATCCAGAGGGATTTCTGTCTCTGGAATGCTAGGATTAAAGGCGTATGCTACCACTGCCTAACCTCTATGTTTAATATTGTGGCTGTCCTGTTCTCTGACCCCAGATAAGTTTATTAGCATACACAATATTTTGGGGAATGCAATACCCCCACAGGGGAATTCTGTGGAATGTCTTTCTCTATGCCATGAATATATTTCATTACCACTGGTTAACAAAGAGGCTACTTTGGCCTATAGCAAGGCAGGAAACAGCCAGGTGAGAGATACAGCAGAGATACAGGGAGAAGAGTGTGGAGGCAGAGAGACACCAGCAAGCTGCCCAAGAATCAAGATGTGAAGGTACCAGTGAGCCATCAGCCACGTGGTGATACATAGATCAATAGAAATGTGTTAATTTAAGATATAAGAACTAGCAGTTCTTATATCTTCATAATTAACATTAAGTTTATAATAATAACAGTTTATAATTAATATTAAGCCTCTGCATGATTATTTTATAAGCTGCTGTGGGACGAAATGGAACAGAGAAAAGGCTCTGACTATAAATGTGTGTGCCCTTTCATTTAGGGTACAAATATTTGGAATTGAAATGTCATCTTGGTGGATTTTTCCTTTGATGAATATGAAGTGTCCTTCCCCATTTCTTTTGAATAATTTTGGTTTGAAGCATATTTTGTTAGATATAGAATAGCTACACCAGCTTCTTTCTTGGAGCTGTTTGGTCGGAAAAATCTTTTTCCAACCTTTTCTTTCGAGATATTGTCTATCTTTGATGTTTAGGAGTATTTCTTGTATGCTGCAGAAGGATGGATCTTGTTTTCACATCTATTCTGTTAGTCTGTGTGTTTGTATTGAGGAATTGAGTCCCTTGATATTGAGAGACATTAATGACCAATGATTGTTAATTCCTGTTATTTTGTTGTAGTTGGTGGTGGTATGTGTGAATCTGTATGTTCTTTCTTTAGGTTATGCTGGTGTGATGTTATTTATTGCCTGTTTTTTTTGGGGGGTCATTACTTTTCTTGGTTTGGAGTTTTCTTTCTAGTAGCTTCTGTAGGGCAGGGTTTGTGGATAGATATTGTTTAAATTTAACTTTATCATGGAATATCTTTTTTTTCCATCTATGGTGCTTGAAAGTTTAGCTGGTTATAGTAGTCTGTGCTGGCATTTGTGGTCCAGGCCTTTTTTGCTTTCAGTGTGTCCATTGAGAAGTTGGCTGTAATTTTAGTAGGTCTGTCGTTGTATGTTTCTTGACCTCTTTCTCTTGCAGCTTTTACTATTCTTTCTTTGTTCTGTGTGTTTAGTGCTTTGATTTTTTATGTGATATGGTGACTTTCTTTTCTGGTCTCATCTATTTGATGTTCTGTAAGCTTCTTGTGCCTTTAGAGCATGTCCTTTAGGTTAGGGAAAATTTCTTCTATGAGTTTGTTAAAGACATTTTCTGGTTTTTTGAGCTGGGGATCTTCTACTTCTATTCTTGTTATACTTTTCATAGTATCCTGGATTTCCTGGATGCTTCATCCAGGAAATTTTTTAGATTTAACATTTTCTTTGACAAATGTTTCTATTTCTCCTATGATGTCTTCAATGCCTAAGAGTCTCCTTTCATGTCTTGTATCTGCTGGTGATGCTTGCCTCTGTGGTTCCTGTTCGCTTACCTAGACTTTCCATTTCCTGAATTCCCTCAGTTTGCATTTTCTTTATTGGTTGTATTTCCATTTTCAGGTCTTGAACAGTTTTATTTGTTTCCTTCAACTGTTTTTTCTTGACTTCCTTGACATTCTTTAAGGGATTTATTCATTTCCTCCACTTTTTGGATTAGCTTTTCCTTGCTTCCTTTAAGGGATTTATTCATTTCCTCTTTAAGGACCTCTATCATCATCATAAAGTTAGTTTTAAGATCATTTTTTCATGCTTCAGCTGTGTTGTAATATTCAGGGCTTGGTGTGGTTGGATGGCTGGGCTCTCATGGTGAGACATTGCTTGCCTATTGTTATGTTATTACACTGATGTTTAGTCATCTTGATTTGGAGTGACTGTAGGTCTAGGTGTTGATTTATGGGCTTGTTTTTGTTGGGTGGGTGATTTTTCTTGGTTTTTGTTCCTCTCAGGTCTTCTGGCCGGGGTGACCTGGTTTTTAATGAGCTGGCCTGACCTCTAGTGAAGTAGAAGGGTTCCTCCAGAAGTATGGACCTGGATAATGTTACAAAGAGAGGAGAGAGAGTTTGGGTTATGCTAGGCAGGCTAGGGCAAGCTGAGAGGGTGGTCTTATCTTGGGTTCAGGGAGATAACCTGGTCTCCAGTGGAGTTGGAGTCTTCTGCTGGAGGTTTGTCTAGGATATGGTGATAAGGAGAGAAAGGGCAATTGGGGTTATGCTGGGTGAGCTGGGGTTAGGTGGTGTGTCAGTTTTACTTGGGGTTCAGGATGCTGGCCTGGCTTCTGATGGGGTAGGCATTTCTACCTATTGTTTAAATCTTAAATGACAAATGCCAATATTCCATGTGGAGTGTAAGCATCATTTTGAAATTTTACTGCCTAACTAGAGACTTGAAGCAACTGGATGGATTTCACTAGGATTTCCTTGTTCTCTTCATATGAAGTCAGGAAGCAGCATGTTTAAATTACTGATCTCTTTGATTCTGTCAAACTGTGAGTGGAATGCAAAAGCCACACAGCAGAGAGGGAGGAGCCAGTCACTAAAGGCAATGTCCCCTCATCAAATATTTTACAAGTTATTAAAACAACAATCCCATCTTATCATTTGTAAAATAAATATTTTTATAGGAACCTGCAGATTCACTGAAACAGCCAACAAGAAATTGTATACAAAGCCTCAAGCTATACTTATTGATAAATGGTAACTTTTACTATATTCCTTTTAGGTAACTAGTCGTCTATACCAAAGGATATGGCACACAATGAGAAAAAAATAGTTTATGCTTTGTAATCTTTAGATGTGGCAGGAGATTTTAGTAGTTTTTTTTAATGTTAGATCTAGTTTATATTAAAATGATGCTAGCTTGATTGCAGTTTCAAAAATGAATGGCTGTTGAAATAATTCAGAGAATGAATAATGAATAAATGGATGTATGAATGAATGTTGTCTCTGTGTGCTCTCTGAGCACCTATGTCTGACCTTGACCATTTAGAGAAAACCTTTCAGTAGCTGCCATGTTCTAATAGGGTGAGCTGTTGTGAAGTCTGAAAAAGGAAAATTTGGAGTCTTAGACTTCAAGGGGAGGAGTTTCATTTTTATTTGAAATATCACTTGTAACATTTGATGCAGTGAATGACAAACATGTTCAGAATGTTTTAGGGGAACACTCTAGTCAAGGTGTGAAGGCCAGCAGTGGAGGAAGAGAGACTGTTGGTGAGGCATCAAGCTGAGAAGCAGCTGCAGGAATTTTGACAAAATTAAAAGACAATGAACATCATTTTGGCTAGTGTGTGTTAGGAAAATTGTGTCACTATTCATCAAACTTAAACTGTAGTTTTAGTCATCACTTTCTATTGGAGACATACTGACTGTGTTGTACTGTATGAGGGAAGTGAGTCTTAGAAATCAGATGATCAAATGACCAAGAATAATGACAGTTGGAATCTAAAGTTTTCTGAATTTGAAAGCTTTGGCTTAAGAAATACATTTCGTTGCCAATGATCTGATGCCAGATCTAATCCTGTAGAAGGAACATGCTTCATTGGACCATTAATGGTCTCTGGACCCAACAGCTTGGTGAAAATCAACTTGTTTGCACCTCTTTCTGCAGTCACAGTTATTTGATACTTTCCTGTCTCACATGTCTAGTAATCATAGTTACCAGGTTTTATATCTCACTTTGTCAAACTTTAGAGACACAGCAGATACATCATTCCAAAGCCTTGTCTAGAAATGGTGCTATTTCCCAACTTACATGGAACATGAACTCTAGACTACTGAGCTCATAAGTAAGAATATGTGATGCCCACAGCACTAAATGGAATGTCTCCATCAAATGCCTCCTGTCAGAGTTTAGAGAACCTTGTGGAAGAGGAGGCAGAAAGTGTAACAGCCAGAGGGGCTGGAGAAAACCAAGAGAACAAGGCTCTCTAAATCAACTGAGCAAAGCTCATATGAACTCATAGAGACTGAATCGGCAAGCACAGGACCTACACAGGTCTGCACCAGGTCCTCTGAATATATTATAACCTTCAGATTAGTATTTTAATGGGACTCCTAAGTGTGTACATGAGTGGGTCTCTGATTCTTGTGCCATTTCTTGGGACTCTTTTCCTTTTGTTAGTTTGCCTTGTCCAACTATGATGTGACGGATTTTGTTTTATCCTATTATTGTATTTTATTCTATTATGTTTTGTTGTTATCTCTTACAAGCCTAATCTTTTCTAAGGAGACAGAAAGGGAGCAGATCAGAATAAAAGAGGAATTGTGTGTGGAGGTGGGTACTGGGAGAAGTAGAGGAAGGGGGAGCTGTAATCAGGATATATTGTATAAGAAAAGTATCTGTTTTCAATAAAAGACCAGGAAAGAATGTGTGGTGTGGGTGAGCTGAACACAGGTCAGACACCTCTGTGGCTGGATATAATGAACATGTTTGATTGATTCTCCTTTGATGAACATATGGGTGGGAAGATAGTTTCTATTAAGGAAAAAAAGAGGTCATGCATTGATATCCATTATGTGTATTGTCTTTCTACAAAATAATCCTTTCAAACCAAAGCCTATGACTTGTTTCCTAGGACCATATTAGAAGTAAATATATAAAGTAGATCTAGTAACCCATTACATTGTGCATCACAGATATCATGATACACATTCCTTGGTGATTTATTGCTTATTAAACACATTTTCCAAATAGGATGTATTAATGATATTAAAATGGCTTTTCTCTCTGTATTGAAATTCCTATTTTCATTTTAATATGTGATGTCATTATCTTTTACAGGATATACATCTAAAATCAGTTATAATTTTTCATATGATGATAATTGATAATTTATATCTCAAAATGGTGGCATGCATTATATTTTTTTAAATCAAGATCATAGATTATTATAGATCCTTATTCAAAAAGTTACATACTTTATCCTTTTGTTCCTAAATATATGTTATTCTTTGAGGGTATAGTTATAAGAGATGATTAATCAAAATATCAGAAATCACATTATCAGGGTATTGTGTGTTTCCCAGACAATATGAGAACATAGTCAAAATCTGTTTACAAAAAGTTAAAATACTTATTCTCTTAAACTGCTTGAAGACCTTTCCATTGACTCTAGTGAGCTTTCTAATAATTATCTAGCACATTTACTAAATCTCACATCCTGTTGTATTTTGACATACACTCTGCCTTTGAGAGTTACAGTAATATCATAAGATAACTAGGAAGATTATCTTCTTAATGATGAAGTTAAGACTTAGGTAAACTGATTTTCCATACCCACAGTATATTAACATGATTCTTTGTTGTAAAACTCAGAACTCAATTCACTATTAGGATGAAAAGCAACATATTACAGACTTGATATCTTGTGGAAGAGCTGTAGATCTAGATTTATGGCTAGGTAGCCAGGATAGTTTCCAATTATGCTGAAGTACCGTTTCATAGCTACTACCCATGGATTAAAACATTACCTTGTAAGGGAAAGAGGGGAATAAATAAAACTCACAAGAAGCTTGCAGGTCTTCTGAGGCTGCTTCTCAAAGTTCATAAACAGTAACCCATTGTTGGGATTAGGGAGAGTCTTTGGTGAGGGTGCCCGAGAGTCAGACAGGGAGCTCAGAGGAAGCAGCTTCCATGAGTTGTGGGCCATGCTGAAGAGGTGCCTGAGTCAACAATGATCCTAGAAGTCACCTCAATAAACTCACTGACCCCCAAACAAGGATTGTACATAATCACTTCTTTGTCCTCTGGGGTGAATAGAAATAGACTCACAGGAAATATCAGAAAATATAATTGGTTCCCAAGTGGATATCAGCAGAGCCAATGTTGAATGTGAGGGTGGAATGCATGTGGTGGAAATCGCAAAACGCCCACCTTTCCTCCATCAGCGTGGAACGCTGTGCTCCGTGCAGGGTTAGTTGAGTAGTTCCCACTGTTGATGATAAACATCCCACTAGGTTGACCTATCCGGTGCTGGAGCATCTCTCGGAGGAGTCCCAGATGGCCATCTTCTTCTGGGTGATACAGGACAGCATGCATCCTCAATGAATGGGAATTAGAAAAGGAAAAGGAATGTGGATACCTTCCAGCCTCCTCATTAGCCTTTGCTCAGGCACTAAAAGTAGGAATGTCTTTGACTTAGAAGTGCCATTTCTTCCAGCTGACAGACCATAAGGGAAAGATGATACAAGTTGGATCTGTGCTAGGGAGTCCTGTCTGGCATCTAAAAACTTGAAACACACAGGAAAAATTGAACAGTGAGGAGGATGAGACCAAAGCAGAAGTGATAGAAGATAAAGTCCAGTCTTATCCCTAGTTCAGATGAAGAGAAATCCATGACTTAGCATGTAAATGGAGTCTTAAGTGATGAACTAGCCTAGGAAACTGTGATAATCAGGAACACTCTGATCAAGAACTCCTTGAATTGAGAAATACTTTCAAGAAGAAATTAAAGAGGTTGTCATGGTCTAGTCTGTGAAGTGGTAGAATATGGGAACAGACAGGACCAGTCTGAGTGTTGTGTAGACAAAGAAACAAAGTAATAAAACTGCTTAGTATTCTGAGAAGGAGACTGCATAATTGGAAGCAATGTGAAGGAATCAGTCATGATGGACTGGCTCATAGAAGCCATTAGTGACACTTGGTAATAGCTGACTGAGGTCCCATGAATATCAGGGAATGGAAGACATTATGACAAGGACAGGCATTACTGGAGAAATTGGGCATGAGAGAGGCAGTGTTGGATGCTGTGTTCACCCAGTCAGAAAGGACTAAACTCACAACAACAGAGTTAAGAAATAAGTGAATTCAGCAGGACCTGAGGACTATATGGGATGGTAGTGGTTTGAATGAGTCCGTTGATAGTATGCGATGTTTATGATGTAGAAGCAGCTGTGGCATGTCTGAAGGAATTGGATCAGTTGGCAAATTAGGTCCATGAGTTACTAAAGTATTCAGGAAGGAATGAACAAATCAGAAAGCAGACAGTGATGCCTGACCCGGTCATTTGAAAGTAAGTGTAGCAAGATTTGTGTGAAGCTAGAGTTTCTAAGGAAGTCATTGATAGGAAGTCAAATAAAATGCTCATAAAACTCTTTGAGGTTTAAAACTTCAACAGTTCACTAAAGAAGTTTGTATCACACAGTGGCTCAGGTGGAAAAGATGGAGTTTGTTCTGGTGTTAGGTAATTATCTCCATAATGTATGTTGATTCTCTGTAATTCTCCCTGTAAGACAGTATACTGAGGTAGAGATTGTTTATGCAGCTTAGGGGCCTTTCAGTAACCAGTTGTGACAGATGTGTAATTTCAACAGTGCTGCTTCAGAGTCTGTTGGAACTGGGGATCTGGCTCAAGGGGCAGCTGCAGTAGTGTGATCGTGGCTCTCCTCCTCCTTGTCACTGAGCTGGGACCCCCAGCAGGAGTTAGTCCACTGCAGCCTGTTGGAATGGAAAGATGCATGGCAACCTTGTCACAGTGCCTTAAAAAAAAAGGACAAATGGTTTATGGAGAATTACTATGGCTTATGGGGATCTATATGGACTGAATTCCCCCACCTATACCACCATACCCCAATATTATGGTATTAAAAATTAAAAACAATTGATGTAAGTTGTAAAATATTAGATCTTGCTAATAGTCTTTTATTTATTATTTTTTATTATATTTATATATTATTATTAATTTCCTGATGAATCCCAAGAGCTTTTCGTGCTTTCTTGGAATAAATGGGCAGTACACATTCAAAGATCCTGCCCACTCTTATAAAACAGTTTGATTACATAGTACTATTATGTCTTACAAATTTGAAAATGTATCTGGAAAACCAGTAAAATAGTAGTTGGAATCTTGAATGAGGTCCTTCTATATGGGTGAAAGAAAACACCCTAAGAGCCACCCAAAGTTGTCAAGTTCTTAGTGAAAAACTCATTGCTTGGTATGTGCTATACCCTGGTGAGTTGTAGACCAGGAAGGTCCCTGATGCTACGCAAACATGAAGATTATTGTCACTGCTTTTGGTTTCATGTCAGAACTGGATGATGAGTCTTTATTGCTAAATTTATTGCATACTTTTGGTTATAGAATATGAAGAAATCAAGCTGAGACTAAGCTGAAAATATCCTCTCCTACTGGCCATTTTTTTTTCTTGTCAGAAGGTAGTTTTAGGGAAACTGTCACCAATAGTGCTACTTCATTATGGACAATACATAGTGTATCAGCAACATTCCAGGCAGGATGTGCCTGCTGGTGCAATAGAGGCACAATTATGATGGATGCAACCTACTGCTTTCTGGTTGGATCTAAGGCCCACTTCATAGGAAGAAAGCTTTTTGGTACTGTAACTAGGATCAAACCCCAGTGGTTGGAAAGTCTCAGTGGGGATAGTAGGGCTATTGTTTAGTCCAACAGATGTGATATGCCTGCCAAATGGCCTTCTAAAGATTTCTGTTTACACCTATAGATTTATGCCGCTGTTGGAATTAGTTGTGAAAATTCTTACAATGATGAAGTAATGGTTACTGCTGGAGACTCATCAGTCCAACTGCTAAGAGTAGCTTACTGTTTCTGTAGCATGGTGGTGCGATGCTCACTCAGTAAGGCACCATGGAAATGTCTCCTGGCTTCCAAAGGCCTGAGAACTTCATAGACAAAGAGGTACAAAGGATTTATGAATCAGAGGAAAGGGATAGCATGTCTTGTAGCTATTTTCTGACGATTGAACATTCCTACATAGAGGGAGTGGGGGAGGCTCTCAAAATTCCCAACAAGGTGTAGAAGTCACTGGTTTCTTCTGTTAAATTTATATAATCAGGAAAAATTTGCTGGGTAGAGAGGTGAGTCTTCAGTGAGTAGCTGCCAGCAAGTTGCACAGAGAACACTAGTGATTTCACTTGCATGAAGCAGCACCTGTGGACCTGGAGTAGTTCAAGTGACCTCCTTGGCTTGCCAAGGTCAATTTGGATGGGAAGCTTTACTCTCTCTGTTTTTCCCTTCTCTCTAGGTGTGGATAGAAATGACTCTCTCTGGAAAGGTAACATAAAACAGAATCTTTAAATTGAAATGAGAAAGTGATTATTGATTGTTTCAAGACTCTGACATTGCAGTGGAACCAGGACTCCTGGAAACCTAACTCATGTTGTCTTGGAGAACTGAACAGACACCATACTGTCTCCACAAAGTAGCTGATGTTCCTCAGATGCATCTGCAAATGGTCTATCACTTTGTTTGAGAAATTGAGCTGGATTACTCTACTCCCAATGTGATTAGTTGTCATGCTTTATATAGGACTGGGACAAGTTCAAGTTAAAGTTCAGAATCCCAGGAAAACCCTGGATCCTAGGACAACTTGATATTACAGCCACTGTATTTCTTAAGGAACATCAAGCCAGAGACTCTTCTATTTCTCATGTAGATATTTTTTACAGTCTCTTATCTAGCTATGAAATGACAAATAACACTACTCAGAAATGATGAGTACTTGCTTCTCTCTAAACTTATTACACATAGCTTCAAATGCTAGAGAAAAAATAATGCTTATTTAGGGGACGTTTTTTCCCTATCATCTACACAGTTGCCTCAACTTGATCTGAGTGATTGTTCTATAGGTGGTCGTGAGACCATTTCACTATGATCACAGTTTACATGTGTCCTTAACTATCTTTGACCTTCTCTTCTACAATGAGGAAATTAGAAGCTTCCTAAAGCAGACCAGAGGTTCAACTCAATGGCCTCAGAATATGGGTCAGAATCCAGTCAAAGACAGGGATAAGGACAGAGATGAAGAAAACAAGAAAGGAGTAAGACACAAAACAATATTCTTTGAGGTTCTAGATGGTCTCATGAAGGAGCATATCATGGTGTATTATACAATACTGTCCTTTTACAAAATTATTGTGGGTTTACTTTCTTCTGCTTATAATCAACGGAACACCCCTTTCAGAATTTTTGTTCATTCCAGCACTTACATATCTGGGGAAGGCCAACTGCAGGGTGCAAGTTGCCTGCATATGTAACTATGAGGAAACAATTAGAATTACTGCAGTTATGGATATTTAAAAGGCAAGCTCACAGTACACAAAATGATCAATCTTTTTAAAATATGCAAGTATATGGTTATTACTTCTAGATTTAATTTATTTCCAATTAAGTTGTCTTATTACCAGACTTATGTATTCCATTTTCTAAACACCCCTATTTGCTTGCTTCTCTATATTTCATATAAAATTATCAATTCTTAGTCATAATTCCTTGCATCCCTTATTCCACCATGCATCCCATTAATATTTGCTGAATAAGGATTTTATGATTAAAGTAAGTTGGTTACTTTGGGTCCAAAATGCCAATGATTTAATTAATGTTACTCATTTCCTACCAAAATTGCCAGGCATTTAGTTATCTTCCAGGGATCTCTATTGGGAAGTATTAAGGCAACTCCACATAGTTAAAAGGGAGGTTTACTTTGTGGGGTAACTTACAAGTAAAGGGACAGGTTACAGGGTCCAGGAGAGGTGAAATGAAGTCCAGCAGTGTTATCTGGAGAACTCTGCTTGGTCTACATGCAGCATCCAGGATCCAGGAACCAAGAGCGCTGGCACATCTGGATTTCAGGTCTTAAGGGCTCCTGTCTCAGCCCTGCCTCGTAGGCATGACAGTTACCGGAAGCCTCAATGGGGGTAGCACTTCCAGGTCAAAGCTTGAACAGCTGCCCACTACAGATCTCTTCTTCCCTCCTTTTGTATTTGCATTAAACATAAACATGAGCTTTACTGGGTTTGATATAAGTCTTGGCTTGGAAGCATTGAGATGTAAAACAAAGAAAGAGAGTAATTTTATCAACAAATGTATGTAATGTCTATTTCTCTTGTTTTAAAAGCTGTATGATATATCTCCAATCATACTGCAGTGTTCACAGTGCACCAGCAAATAAACACACTTTGGCTTTGTGAGGAGTAAGCAATGCCAGTCAAGGTTCTTCTCTGAGGACAGAAAGTGTCCTTCCTGTGAAAGGGCCGACCACACCATGGCAGCAGCAGTGAGGCCTACAGCGCCCAGTTCCAAGTGCACAGCATTTCAAGCATCCCTTTCTCAGCTTAGGCCTCTACTCAAATCAGTTAATAGTTGTGAAAAGAGGAATGAATTAGCAATAAGCAACTCAAGACTTACAACTCTGGAAAGGTGAAGAAGTCATTTTCTCAGTTGGTGTAGCAATCCTAGAAGTTGCAGATAAAGAATGAAATAAACACTGCTCTCAGGATTTTGAAACTCTAGTGATGTAATAAAACTGATAGAACTATGGAAGCATTGCACTGATTCCTAATATAAACAGTATATATGACTGTTTATTTATTTGTGATTATGCTACAATTACAATAACTCTTCCTTTTCCTCCCTCCAAACCTTTCTATATACCCCCTTGGTCTCTTTCAAATTCAGAGCTTCTTTTTTCAATGTTGTTATATGCAATATATACATATCATATATCATATATATGTACACATACATAAATATGCACATTTATATAATTCATAAACATGTTCAGTCTGTGTAATGTTACTTGTCTGTATGTTTTCAGGATTGATGGTTCATATTGAATTGGCTGATTGGTGTGTCTTCCCTGAGGAAGACTCCTTCTCCCACTCTCAGTGTTCCCTATTTTCTTGTAGTTCTTTGTGTAGAATATGTGTGTGTATGTGTATGTGTTTATATACATATCTATATATTCATTTAGCAAGTTTATCAAAAAAGAGATCATAAATATGAAAAAGAGCAAGTAGAGTTATTATGAGAAGATTTTAGGAGGGGAAAGGAAAGAAGAAATGATACAATTATATTATAATCTCAAAAAAATAAAAGATAGGACTAAACCACAGGCCACATCGTTCAGAAAATCAGGTAGACTGCCCATAGACTCTCTCTGCTCCCCCAGACTCAACCCCCCAGTCTCATCCATAGTGCTCCAGCAGAACACAAGCTGCACCCTTCCTTTACCCTCCTCATATCTGTGGATCCCAGAGACCATTCCCTCCTAATCTCACTACCCCCAGTTACTACTTTTTCCCAGACCCCAACGTCAGTGGGCACCTCTGCTAGCCCAAGGGCAGCTCCTCCCAGGGTAACAAGTAGGCTGAAGGCAGACCCACACCTCTCCTACTGCTCTTGAGATCCAATATTGCCAGTTTCATCCCCAGCTCTGTAGCTGGAAACTTGTGGTCTCACTTTCCTCTTTGACCCCATCCCCAACAGATGATAATGACCTTCTCCTCCAACCTTCCTTCCCCCAACTCACCCCAATTTTCCAGCACCCAACACCAGCAGGGATTCCCTGTTAAAACAACACTGAGCAGAAAAGCAAAACAGGCAACACACAGCCATCACACTGTCCAAAACTCCAGAAAGGAAATGACAAACTCAGAAACATGCACCTAGACCATTAATCATCCCAAACAAAGATGCCAAGATGCAAGGATAAAACACAATCGACAACAGCCAGGGCAATATGTCTCCGCTAGAGCCCAGCTGTCTTGCCACAATAGGCCCTGAATATTCTAATGTAGCTGAAGCACAAGAGAAAGACCTTATAACCAACTATAAGAGGATGATAGAGTTCCTTAAAGAGGAAATGAGCGAAATCCAGGAAAATATAGACAAATAGCTGGGAAACATGAATATCCCTCAAAGAAATCCAAGAAAACACAAAAAAAGAATTGAAGGAAATGAATAAAATGTTCAAGACCTAAGAAATGATATAAAAACAATAAGGAAAACACAAATTGAGGGATACTGGAAATGAAAAATATAGGAACAGGAACTACATAGGCAAGCTTCACTAACAGAATACAAGAAATGGAAGAAAGAATTTCAGACACTGAAGATATGTCAGAAAAAATGAATATATCAGTCAAAGTAAGTGTTAAATTAAAAAAAAAAACTCCTGACACAAAACTTCCAGGAAATCTGGGACACTATAAAAAGAGCAAACCTAAGAATAAAAGATATAGAGGAAGAAGAAGAAGTCTAGTTCAAAGGCCCAGAAAATATTTTCAACAGAATCATAGGAGAAAATCGTCCTAACATAAAGAAGTAGATGCCTATAAAGGTGGAAGAAACATACAAACACCAAATAGATTGGACCAGAAAAGAAAGTCCATTTGCCACATAATAATCAAAACATTGAACACACAGAAAAAGAAAGAATATTAATAGCTACAAGAGAAAAAGATCAAGTAACTTATAAAGGTAAACAGGGTAGACTATACCCTGTAAGACAAATTGCTAAATGGTCTTATGAATAAAAAATCTGAAGCCAGGTATTGGATCAGAGGAATTGGACAAGCCACAGCCTCCAAAGAGACCTACTTCCTGTATACCCACGCCTATATGCCTTTCTGTCCCTGCGATCTCACTTCCTCTCTCTGCCCTGCTACATCACTTCCTCTTTCTGACCAGCTCTGTCATTTTCTGTCTGTCTGTACAGACCTCCAAACTTCCATGTTTAGTACTGGGATTAAAGACATGTGCCACCATGCCTGGCTCTGTTCCCAGTGTGGCCTTGAACTCACAGAGATCCAGATGGATCTCTGCATCTCAAATGCTAGGATTAAAGGCATGTGCTACCATTGCCTGACTTCTATGTTTACTATAGTGGCTGGGTTTTCCCTCTGATCCTCAGAAAGCTTCATGGGGGTACACAGATAAAATATCATCACAATATCCTACTTCTCAATACACCTCTAAAAGTCACAAGGGCCTGGATGAATGTCCTGAAAACACTAAGAAATCACAGATTGCAACCCAGACTACTATAACCAGGGAAGCATTCAATCACCACAGATTGAGAGAACAAGATATTTCATGCTAAAGTCAAATTTAAACAATATCTATCTATAAATCCAGCCATACAAAAGGTGTTAGAAGAAAAAGATAACTTAAGAAGGTTAACTACACACAGAAAAATACAGGAAGTAAATAATCTCATACCAGCAAAATGTAAAGAAGGAAAACACACACACACACACACACACACACACAAACACACACAAACACACACATATATATACACACATATATACACATAAGAATAAACAATTATTGGTCATTGATATCTCTCAATATCATTGATCTCAATTCCCCAATTAAAATATCAGAATGAATATGAAAATGCCATCCATCCTTCTGCTGCACCCAAGAAACACACCTCTACATCAAGTATATAAATTACCTCAGGGTGAAGGGTTGGAAAAAGATATTCCATGCAAATTTACCTAAGAAGCAAGCTGGTATAGCCATTTTAATATCTAACAAAATAGACTTCAAACCAAAATTAATCAAAGGGGATGAGGAAGGACACTATATACTCATCAAAAGAAAAAACACCAGTACATTTCAATTCTTAACATCTATTCCCCAAATACAAGGGCACCCAAGTTTGTAAAGGAAAGACTATTACAGCTTAAGTCACATATTGACCTTCACACACTGATAGTGGGAGACTTCAGTACCCCACTCTCACCAATAGACAGGTCATCTAGACAAAATCTAAACAGGGAAATCCTGGAGCTAACAGATGTTATAAACCAAATGGACTTAATAGATAGTTAAAGAACATTTCACTCAAATACAAAGGAATATACATTCTTCTCAGCACCTCATGAAACAGTCTCCAAAATCAACCACAAATCTGGACACAAAACAATTATCCATGGATACAATTAAATTGAAATAACTCCTTGCATCCTATTAGACCACCAAAGATTAAACCTGGATGTTAACATCAACAGAAACATCAGAAAGCTTACAAACTCACAGAAAATGAACAACTGTTTACTGAATGAAAAATGGGTCAAGACATAAGTAAAGAAAGAAATGAAAGACTTTCTAGATTTCAGTGAAAATGAATTCACAGCATATCCAAACTTATGAGACACAATGAAAGCAGTTCTAAGAGGAAAGGTCATAGCATTAAGGGCCTACATTAAAAAATGGAGAGATCCCATAGTAGCAACTTAACAGCACACTTGAAAGCTCCAGAACAAGAAGAAGAAACCATACCTAAGAATAGACAGCAAGAAATAATCAAACTGAGAGCTGAAATCAATTAAATAGAAACAAAAAGAACAATATAAAGAATTAATGAAATGAAGAGTTGATCTTTTGAGAAAATCAACAAGATAGACAAACCCTTATACATGTTAACTGAAAAAGAGAGACTATCCAATTAACAAAATCAGAAATAAAAAGGGGGCATAACAACAGATACCAAGGAAATCCAGAAAATCATAATGACATACTTTAAAAACCTGTACTCCATTAAATTGGAAAATTTAAAAGAAATGGATAATTTTCTCAATAGGTACTACTTACCAAACTTAATTAAGATCAGATTAACAATTTATGTAGACCTATAACCCTTACTGAAACAGAAGCAATTATTAAAAGTCTCCCAACCAAAAAAGCCCAGGGCCAGATGATTTTAGCACAGACTTCTTCCATTCATTAAAATAAAAGTTAGTGCTAATTCTCCTTAAATTATTCCACAAAATAGAAATAGAAAGAACATTGCCCAACTCATTTTATGAGATCATGGTCACCCTGATAACCAAGCCACATAAAGACTCAACAAAGAAAGAGAATTACAGATCAATTTCCTTTATGAACATCGATGCAAAAATACTCAATAAAATATTGACAAACTGAATCCAAGAACACAACAAAAAGATCATCCACCATGATCAAGTAAGCTTCATCCCAGAGATGCAGAAATGGTTCCACATATGAAAATCTGCCAATGTAATCTACCATGTAAACAAATTGAAAGAAAAAAAAACATATAATCATCACATTAGATACTGAAAGTGACTTTGACAAAATCCAATACCCCTTCATGATAAAAGTCTTGGAGATACCAGGGATACAAGGAACATTGCTGTGAGAGGATCTTTCTGTATGCTGTGAATATGTGTTGCTACTATTGGTTAATGAAGAAGCTATAGCCAGGTGGGAAATCCAAGAGAGATACAGAAAGAAGGGTGGAGTGGGAGAGATGATGAGAGCTGCTGGAGGAGCAAGGTGTGATAGAACACTGATAAAGCCACGAGACA
>CABHPH010154729.1:927-15184 GCA_902168325.1 Peromyscus nudipes
GATGTATAAGGATATTCTAAGATTGAAACACTCATTTCAAAATTGAATTTCTAGGAATTTAAGAGTGCACTTTTCCTCTTCATTTGAAAGATGAGTCGGTACTGTTAATTCAATCAGCTTCTAAAGTTCAAGAAACATACCTACAGAAACTCAAAGATAGTTGATGCTCAATCGTGAGTCATCTTTGAAATTGTGTTTTTATTTTCTGTGGAAAGATCTTAAATTCTCCAAAATCTAACGTTTCACTGGTGGCAGAACCTTCGAACAATGGAAGAGAATCCAACTTCCCGCTGCCAGGGGTTGATCCACACACCTTCTCAGCATGAGTACCTGAATCAGTACTTCAGTATTGTTCAATTCTCTCTATGGCTTAAAGCTCAGTCTACTCTGGTCTCAGTGTGCCAATATGAAAGTACAACTGCATAATCACTCATCACCCCAAACTGCTTCTCACAAAATTATGTTCCTTCATATAAAATCAAATTTTTTTGACATAAAAACAAAAAACTTTTTGACAGAAAAATCATTTTTTGACGAAAAAGAAAAGAATAAAAGCTTTGACTTCAAAAGCAGCTTAGTGAGTTCCCCAATAAATCTCTGCCTTGTATCATTCTGCATGTATTCAGTTGCATTGTCTACAACTAAGACATGGATCCAGTGAGATGTGCATCAACAGGTGAGTGAACACCACAAGTGTGGAGCATATAGCATGGAATTTTATTTATCTGTAAAGAAAAATAAAATCATAACATTTTCAGAAAAATGAATACTCCTTGAAATCATTATGTTCAGTGAAATAAGACTCAGAAAGAAAAGTACTGCATATTTCTCTCTATTTATATATTATGTTTAAATGATGCTTTATTTGGGGGAAAATGTCATCCTGTTGTCTTCAAAGACACAGACTTCTCAGTGTTTTTTTTTGACTTCTCTCCCTTACTTTGAGATGGCTTTTTATTGAAGTAGCCAATCCCCCCCCAATCACAAGTGCTTGTGATGAGGCTTTATTCTTGAAAGGAGAAAGAAAAGAAAACCTCAATTTAAGCAGGCTTTTAGTGTAACTATGAATTTGACCTAAAGCCAGCATACAAGCTATAATATATCTAATTAAACACTAAATGTACATACTATATAAACATTGCTGTAGATGTAACCAACCGTCTTATTAAATAAGAAACACAGAGCCAATGTAAAGATAAAAGCCCAAGAAGTCAGAGATAAGAGCCTTACCTGCCTGCTTCAGCTAGCCTCTTCAGCCAGGAGACCTCTCTGAAAAGGAGCTACTTCCTGTGCGTTTGTCTTATAAAGACTTCCTGTTTTGCCTTCTCATTGGTTGTACACCCAACCACATGACCGTCTCGTCACTGCCTGTCTGTGGTCACTGCAGGTCTTCTATGGTTGGTATTGAGATTAAAGGCATGTGTCTCCAATGCTGGCTGTATCCTTGAACACACAGAGATCTACCTAGTTCTGCTTACCAAGTGCTGGGATTAAAGGCGTGCACCACCACCGCCCTGGCTTTCGCTATAGCTTGCTAATAGCTCTGACCTCTAGGCAACTTTATTTATTAACATACACATTAAATCACATTTCAGTACAAATAAAATACCACTATACATTGCCCCACTTAACGTGCTCTGGGAGTGATGCTGAAGGCTTCAGAGTGAGCCTAACAGAGGCATCTGTTTTAGGAAATGCTTCAAGAGAATGTGGAGCTCCTCACTGTGATCACTGGCCCTTCCTCTGTTTTACTACTCAGCTGTCTCAGATGATATCGGTTTCATTAAAGGTCCCAATGCACAGCAAGGATAGAATTTGCAGCTAAACTGTTCCTCAAGTCCTGTCTACCCCAGTCTCTCTAAGTTTTCTTTTATTTGCTCAGCAAACACTAGAGGATTAAAAAAGTCCAGCCACTGCATTCAAGAGGGACTTTAACTCAGCAGCAGTGTATAATGGTCTCAACTGTCACAAAGCAAGGGTGTTGAGATGACTCTTACCAGGTTGCAGACACACTGTGAGCCCTCTTTTGTTAATTCCCGTTACTGAGTTGGAAGGTACGCTCCTGGGCCAGTGAAGAGATTGCTTTCTGTTCACTACTCAGGGGTACTGGACCTTTGTCTTGTGGCACCGCTCCCTGAGATAAGGGATGCGCCAAGCACTTACTGAGACTCTGTCCAGTGGAATGAAGACGAAGTCTGTCTGCAGGGATGAAGAGGGGCTTGGTGTTTCCACTCCCCACTGTTGTCCACAGTTGGCTGGGGAAGGTCACTGTGTCTGCGCTCTGTGCTGAGGCTGCAGCCTCATCTCGCAGTACCTCATGCAGTGCTGTTCACTGTTCCTCAGTGCTGGGTCAAGGCTATGAGGCCAGAATGGACAGAAACAGAAGTCTGTCCTTAGCCCTAGGCTGTTTATAGAGCTGTCCAGAGTGGAACAATTGCTGCTGCCCTTGATGCAGTCCGTGATTAAAGGTAGGAATAGGTGTGACATCTCTCTCTCTCTCTCTCTCCTCTCTCTCTCTCTCTCTCTCTCTCTCTCTCTCTCTCTCTCTCTCTCTCTCTCTCATAAGTAAACAAGCAAATATAATAAAATGGCAGGAATATTTATTATCATCTCTAAGTAGAGTTGACCCTGTAGGTAGACTAGAATGGAAGGGATACTATGAAATACTTGATTTGAAAGAATTCTTCCAGAGCCTACGTGTCCTCAAGTACTCTATGGTTTTTAAGGCAACAATTATTTTTCTCTCTCAATAGTTAGGGTAACTTGTTTCAAAATGTGTCTACTGAAACTCAGATTTTTCATTGATCATGCTTTCCAAGGTATAGGTTATATTTTCATTATATATTTCAATCTTGTGACTATTACTTAGTTTATCTGACTGAGTTAAGTTATTAGCAGTAACTTGAGAGCTAGTGAGTGAAAGGCAGGAAATGGGTTCTGAGCACAAAGCTCTGTGAATCAGGACTCGAGAATACTGACTATATATATATATCATATATTAAATATTTTTATTTTGAATTATATACAATGTGTTTTGATCATATTCATTCACCTCCTCCAACTCATCCCAAGTCCACTCCCTTCTCTATCAGCCCATTTGTAGTTGTTGACTCAAAAGTGTTAAAAAAGGCAGCCTTGTTCTGTTGGGAAGTGGCAGCTGAGTGGGGATATGTGTTAACAACATATATTTCATTTATAGTTTCCTTTGTGGCCAGCTCAAAGCATATGTGTTATAGTTTCGAGCTGTAAGAGACTGTAATTTCATCGGTAAAAGATGATGAATGCTTTCTTACCTCTATATTTATGCATGTTTTGTAGCAATTTCTGTTTCTTTTCATTGTTGTTATTACCACTAGGTAGCTCAAGACGGCTTTGGGCTCACGGTGTAAGCCTCCCTGGTGCTATCCCTCATTGTACTAACTTGAAGGTGTTGTCATGAAAACCATAGCCTTTATCCTGAAGGAGAAAAATAATAAATGCAGGAGCAAGACGATGTGTGAGAAATTTCTCTGTTTATCATTAAAATTTATTTTAGGATAAAAGGGAATTTCTGCTAAGGTAAAACTACTTATCTGTGTCTTTTGAAGTCTATAGTTGGACAGAAGTGCCATTCTTTAATGTTTTGTAGCTATTCATAGATAAAAATATTGGAAAACCTGAAGCATATAGAAAAGTGTCAGATTTGAAATTAATCATTAATTATTTAAAGCTATCAATTATTAAAATCTTAAAAGTTGGATCTCAGAAAACATTAAATATATAAGAATCTTTGGTATGTCCTACAAGTCATGATGTTAAGTATTAATAATCATTACTTGACATGCTCTTCTAATTATTGAGATTTGATGAATGGTTGGTCTATAACCAGAGTGATGTAATACTGTAAACTATTTCTTTTCAAGACTAGACACACAATTGCCTCATTAAGTAATTTCTGTTTACTGTTGCTCCATGTTCCTGCATTTACAGATCCCAGTTGGCCAAACACACTTAGTATGCTAGGTTAAAAATAGATTAACTATTACATTTTGTATTGGAAGTCAGAGTTCTGTACATCTCTCTGCAATGGAGTGTGATGTGGCTGAGCCATGACAAATATAAACATGCTCCTAAGATTATCAGTTACTCTCATTGTACTACCTTGGGCTTTGATTTTTAATCAAGAGATATGTCCTGGGTACTTGCTAAGTCTAAGCATTGTGCTTAGAACGCAGTTTCTCTTATACAGTAATTGAATTTCCTAAGAAGTCTAGTATTATTTCCCTCATTTTGTGGATAAGGAAGCCTCTCAAGAAGTGAGAATGAAGGACTCAAGGTAAAAATGGAAGACAGACGGATTCAAATGTGATTTCTTTTTCCTTTGGTTTTATGAGTCAGGGCTTCTCTGTGTAGCCTGGGCTCCCCTGGAATGTGCTCTGCAGACCAGGCTGGCCTCAAACTCAGAGATCTGCTTGCCTCTCAAATGTGTTTTCTTATCTACTAAAGAATATAATATTATACTACTACCTACCCTCACCCCCATGTGTGTGTATATGTGCAGGTACACATGCACGTGCTTATGGCGGTCAGAATGTCAACCTCAAGTGTCATTTTTGAGACGGAATTTCTCATTGGCTCAGAGCCTGCTGATTGGGCTGGCTGGCTGGCTAGGGAACCCCAGGGAGCCATCTTTTTCAATCTTCCTACTACTGGGATTACAAATCTGCTCTATTACTTCCAGCTTCTTCACATGGGCTTTGGGATTTGAAATTAGGTCCTCATGCCTGTGTGGGAAGCAAGCACTTCATAAGCTGAGGTCTCTCCCTTAAATCTTTCATCCACTTTAAGACTATTATTATTTTATTATTATTGTGGGTTTCATGGTAACATTTTCATCCATATATACCTTGGTCTTATTCATCCCACCGTACTTGTACCCTGTCCCACGCCCTCTCTGCCCTCTTGCTGATTCTTTTCCTCCCATCAAATAGTTCTCTCTTCTGTTTCATTTGTGTGTGCGCATGTGTACATGCATATATATCATTATCTCCTCTCGTTCCCCCTCCCTTTAGACCTCCTCTTCCCTTCTTCTGCTCCCCTTTCTACTTTCATGCTATATACACTTTACATATGAAATATGAAATAAGACATGATTTTTCCAAGTCTGACTTACTTTGATTAACTTGATTACTTTCAATTTTATCCACTGTTTTCAGTTCCATCCACCTTACTGTAATGTTACGATGTCATCCATTATTCCTTGTAGTTGAATAAAACTCCGTTGAATGTGTGTACCACATTTTCTTTATGTGCTCACCTATGGATAGACGTCTAGGCTGGTTCCATTTCAAGGCCGTTGTGAATAATGCAGCAATAAATGTGGATGTGCAAGTATTTCAGGAGTATGTTGACTTAGAGTCCTTTGGAGATCTCTCTCTCTCTCTCTCTCTCTCCCTCCCCCTCCCTCTCTCTCTCTCTCTCTCTCTCTCATGCTATTCTTAATACATATATATGTATGTATATGTATATATAGGAATGTCATCGTTGGTATTTCTATTTTCAGTTTTGAATAACCTTTTTTTTTCTGATTTTTGTAGTGGGTGCAAAACTTTGTATTCCCATTACATGTGACTAAAGATTCCCCTTTCTCCACATTCTCACCAGAATTATTGTCATTATTATCTTAAAGATAACCATCCTTCAAGGGCTCTCAAAGCAGCTTTAGTTTATGTTTCTCTGATGTCTAAGAATGTTGAACACTTTTTCAAATATTTATTGATAATTTATAGTTTTTTCTTTGAAGCCCATCTATTCAATTCATTAGTTCATATATTTTGGATGATTTTTTTTGGGGGGGCAGTATATTTAATTTTCCTTTCACCTATTTTATTTGCAATTTTATAAAGTTAAAAAAGTTTCCTTAGATTTACTTATGTGCATAGTGTTTTGTCTTCACATATGTATGTATATGATATGTGTGTCTGCAGAGGTCAGAAGAGAGCATTGGCTACCCTGGAACTGGTGTTACTAACAGTTGTGAGCCATTATATGGTTGCTGGGAATCAAATTCATGTCTTCTGTAAGAGCAACAAATTCTTTTAACTATGGAGCCATCCCTCCATTCCTTAGTTTGGAATTTTGAAAGTCATAATTGATATTCTTCAACCTACCTGACTCTGCCACTGTCCTGCACAGGCCTCTAGAGAGATGGTTTGCATTTGTATGGATCTCACTCAATATATATACGTGTGTTTTGTGTGTGTGTGTTCGCTGAAGAATGGAAAATCAAGTATTAATTTATCATGGACTTATATCTCATTTTTTCATCATTTTGGAAACAAATTTCTCTCTCAAATCAGCAATTACTCATTAAGACATCATGTATGATATGAGATATTCAATCTATAAGTATCCTATAAACAATACCTTTACAAACTTCATACATTATAGTAATCTCTCCTGTAGGACATTGTATTGATGCCATCATAAGGTAGATTTTGATTCTATAAGATGAAGCTTAGGTAAAATTTCTATTCATTTACCTTATCATGACTGATAATTACTGATGGGAAAAATAGATGGATGAATAAAACCTAAGACTACAGAAGCACACATCTATAAAACATATTTAGAATGATGAGAATGTCTTCATGTACAGTGATTTTTTAACATCTGATGCTAAAAAAATCTTCATAGCATGCTGATATAATAATGTCTTTAAAGCCTCCCCCACCTTTTTTTTTTGGTTTTTCCAGACAGGGTTTGTCTGTGTAGCTTTGCACCTTTCCTGGAACTCACTTGGTAGCCCAGGCTGGCCTCGAACTCACAGAGATCCGCCTGGCTCTGCCTCCCGAGTGCTGGGATTAAAGGCATGCACCAGCACCGCCCGGCTTAAAGTCCCTTTTAAACAAACAAACAAAAAAATCATTGTTACTGTTGTTACATCATCTGATTCATCAATACTATGTATCAGTGCTGACGCACCATCTGAAAGTTAATGAGTAATCTGTAGTAGTGCTGAAATATTCTGTAATAGCACGTCAGCATTTCACCACACATGATTAGTCTTATCTCACTTCTCAGGGGCCACTGCGGCTTCATGTGTCCAGGGTGATTATCAACAAAACAGTGAGAAACACAAAAACACACTTCATCGTCTAGGAGAATCAAGACTCTCACCGTGGAGGTAGTAGACAGGTCTGATTTTGAAACTAAATCGCCTAGAAGTCAAATGGTTATTAATTGAGCGGGTGAGAAGAACTTTTGCCTAAATACATTTCCAAATTAAAAACATGTCTTAGGTTGTTGGGTGCATGTGAAAATCAGCTTTTAAAGATTAGACGAGGGATGATTCATGCATGGGTAATATGCCTAAATTCAATCCCAGAATTAAAACACTAAAGTTCTTAAAGACTCTTATGTAACAATTCGTGTTGAAATACTTTCTCTTAGGGTAAATAATATGTGCATTATTTGTAGTTGTGCCATCAGTTCGTATAGGTTAGAGACTCTCCTCAGATATCAGAGAGCTGTATTGGATTCCTTCTAGGCTGAATGCGCATAATTACTGAAAATTACGGAAGAGTGACTTGCCTGACATCTTGTTGGGTATGACTGAGGTGTCATCTGGCTTGCTATGAGTTAGACTCAAAACCCTCCAGTGGTGAAGGAAATCATGTGCTCTGTGAGGCCAAAGGAGGTCTCATCGATATTCACCGGAAGTAGCTATTCTCAGAACATTATCTCTGGCTTGTATCCCTAGCCATCTCTCTTTTACCGCTGTAAAGGAAATCCTGTTCTTTTGCTGTGGTTACTAGGGATAGTTAGAGGGATGATGATTCATCTCCCTGAATCCCGTGCACAGTGTTAAGTTAGGTGACTCTACATAAAAAGCTGCTGGAATTCAAATGGCCCAGCCCAAGTTCGCTCATGAGAGGACCTGCTCTTACATATTTCACCTGGTGCTTGTGAACTGTTCTATGCATTTGCTGTTATTCCTTTACATGAATTGTATAAACAGATTTTATATCAGTGTTGGCCTCTGAGTTTCCAGATTTCTCTCAGTTGAAGTAGTTGGCGTGATGGGGCAATGTCTTTCTGTACATTGCGAATATGTGCTGCTCTGATTGGTTGATAAATAAAGCCATTTGGCCTATGGCAAGGCAGCTTAGAGGCAGGCGGGAAATTCAAAGACAGAGACAGGAAGAAGGTGGGGGGAGAAGCCAGAGAGCCGCCCAAGGAGCAACATGTAATGGGACACAGGTAAAGCAACAGAACACATAGTAATACATAGATTAATAGTTATGGGCTAATTTAAGATATAAGAGCTAGCTAGCAAAAGGCTTGATCCATGGCCACGCAGTTATACTTAATATAAACCTCTGTGTTTACTTGGGGGACACGAGTGGGAGAGATTTGTCCTGACGGCCAGCAGGCTGGGACACAGGAAAACTTCAGCTACATTGGTGCTACTAAAGTGAGATGAGGTTTATAAAAGAAAAATAATGAAAATACACACAGCAGTGCAGTAGAAATAGTATTTATTATTTAGAGTACATTTGTTGAACAGAATTATTAATACCCATTAAATATTAAGTGTTAATATTAACATCCATTAAATATATTTCTGTAATGTAGGGTGAATTTTTTTACTGACTTAAGTCAGTTAAATATTTTCACTTATAGAATCACTAAGAAAAAAGTTGAGCACTTGATAATGTGCTGGTGACGTAGTACCTGATGTGACTTTTGCTTAATTGAGCATCAGAGGCAATTGCATCACTGGGACACTGTCATCTCATCATTCATTCTGTTCAGTATTTAATTTCATCATCACCTGCCTCTCTGTTCCCTCATGACCACTCTTTCTATCTCATGTTAGGGATGGTCTGAGCTGTCAAGCCTTTCTATGCACAACAGTTCAGACAAGGGATAATTGGACTTCAGCAGTAGGCACTTTAGTGGCCAGCTGAGGAAACTGTTGTCCTAGAGGGCCACTTACTTAATATCATTGAGCAGGTTCTGAGAAATACCCTAGGCTCAGAACAGGTAGTTCACTCATTGTTTTCTCCCAGCGTCCTCATTACCTGATGTGATTTATTTCATTGAGTCTAGAAGGACTTCCCACTTGAGCAGTCGGATATTAAAATGTAGCTATTCCTGGAGGTTGATACAGTTCGTTTATTCTAGCAACACTGATGTGTTTGGCCTTCTGGAGCTGAGCAGAGGACTTTCCAAGCCGTAACAGATTCCAAGACAGGAGAGGTAATTACCTTGAGGGACTATTTTTATGTTTCTTCTATGAATGTTGTAATTGGGAAATTCCTTTTATGTAGATTTTATTTCAGCTACAGAAAGTGCTACAATATGCTTATACATTAAAAGCGTGTTTTTTTTGTGTTATTTTGAAGTGGTTATTCTCACAAGAATAAAGGATGCTGTGTGGCAGGACCTAAGGTAGAAATGGTCTATGTGATGTCTGTATTGCCTCTTCCTTGCCATGCCACACAATGTTGAAGTTACTGGCAAAAATTGGTGCTACTTCATTTGGACCTAACACTTTTATTAATTTGACTGTTTTTACTTATATCAAGGAATAATGAGGATGGATAATTTTCTTTCAGAAAATCAATTGCTTTGATCTTTTCTTAGAGCCTATGGGACCCAGAAGCTTAATCAGCACATTTCCAGTGCATTGTTTGGTGAGTTACATTAGTTTCCTCAGTCATTTCTTTATGGAAATAAATCCATTTGTTTAATATACAAATTGTTTCCCAGATCAGAGACTTCTCACAGGTTTAAAAATAAAGGAAAAGGTGTTCCCTCATTTTGAGAACTGCACAAACAGAAACTGTTGCTATGTGTGAATTAGGAAAACAGTTACCTGGAGAAATAAACTCACCTTGGCATAGTTTCTGACTCCCCCGAATAATCTATTCTAGGAAATCTAGACTTAGCAATAGCCTTAGGATGGCTGGCATTTCCTTGTCTTGATTTGCATAGTTACTACAGTCTCCAGAAGCCAGTTTCGTGTGGCTTTATCGCCTATAATTGGCTTTTCAAAGAGGACTACAATTTATTTTTCTAAAAATAGTCTTCTGCTACTTGACAATAATCTTTCTTTTGATTTTATCTTTACTCATAGAATGATTCATGATTAACAGTGGAATTTAAGAATCCAAATGGAAATACATTTGAATCTTGGCTTTAGCAATTACTTTCACAGACAAGCTGAACTCTAGGGTTTTCTTATTTACTGAATTGATTGACAGCAGTACCCATTTCATAGGCTACTTGTAAGGAGTAATTCCATTAATTAGAATCAATGGCTTTGTTCTAAGTTCTCCAGTAGCATACTGATGATCACTGCTGTTTGAGTTCCAAGAATGTATTGCTAAATAATGCCAGTGTCAGAGACATGTTAATTTAAATTGAACATATCAAATTCAGTGACATTGAGCTGTGTGTGGTGACACAGGCACTTAGTGGATGAGGTGGGAGAATTGACATGTGTTCAAGACTAGCCTGGGTTGTTGTGGTGGTTTGAAAAGATCTGGCCTCCATAGACTCAAGTGTTTGACTGCTTGACCCATAGGCAGTGGTACTATTGGGAGGTATGACCTTGTGGAGGAGGTGTGTCATTTTGGGAGTGGGCTTTAAGGTCTCATATGCTCAAGCTATGCCCAGCGTAGTACATAGTCTCCTTCTGCTGCCTGTGGATCCAGATGTAGAACTCTAAGCTCCTTCTCCAGCACCATGTCTGCCTGCATGCTGCCATGCTTCCTGCCATGACAATAATGGACTAAACCTCTGAACTGTAAGTCAGCCTCAATTAAATGTCATGGTGTCTCTTCACAGCAATACAAACCCAAACTAAGACAGTTATAGTATGAGACTTTGTCTCAAAAACAAAAGAAAACAAAATAAAAACTAAAAGTTAATTTGAGCGACATTGAACAAGTTAGACTATTAGAATTTTAATATTCTCTTTTTAATACTGTGTGTAGATAAGCTAGTTATTTCATATTATTAATTAAATGTATTTTGATATTATTGGATGTGTAGTACATGGCAGTTCAGCAAAACAAATTTAATTAATGTCAGAGAACTCAGATGTTAACAGATTAAAACAAACAAATCTGTAAGAGGGAGTTTTGAGAACTTTAATATGAAATGGTTTTGAATTGTGGATTTTCAGATTATGGTTCAAGGGTCATGACGCTCAATGCTTTCAGATATGACTACAGAAAACAGTGCCATAAATAAACTGTGCTGCTGCCGGATATGCCAATATCAGAGTTTGGGGAAGATGAAGTTGCTAGAATTTTTAAAGAAAATTTGTCTGCATAAAACCCTCAGAAGTAATATACAAATTCTCAGTCTAAACTGCTCATATCCTGGTGGAGTGTTGTAACACACACACATGAAACATGACACACAAAACTGTCAAAGTGACTTAGAAGGCAGAAGGGATTTGGTGAGATGGGGAAGTGAATAACTGGGGGGTGTTATGAAAGAATGTTGCTTATACATATGAAATTATAAAAGAAAACATTTTAAAAATAGAAATGAACAATTTCTAGGACAATGTTAAACAGTTTAATGTATTTGTAGATAGAATTCTATAGGAAGAAAGAAGTCAGAAAAAAATGTTGAAGGAAATAATGGTCCAGTACTCTACAGTTTAATGAAGAATAGCAATTTACAGTTTCAAAAATTCACTGAAGCTAAGAAGTCCAAACAGTGAATATTATTTCTGGATGTATCGTAGTCAAAATGCTGATAGAGAAAAGATTGGAAGTATCTAACTGTAGGGAAATGTGGAAGGCAGATGAGGAAAACTAACGATAAGATAATTGGAGACCTCTCACCGTGAACTGTAGAGCTCAGAAGACTTTGGATCATAACAAAGTGCTGAAGGAAAATGAAATCAAGCTTGCAGACAGTCAGCCAAGCTGTTCTTCAAAGACAAAGGCAACGTGGAAACAATTGCAAATAAACCAAAGTAAGATCGTTTGTCTGAAGATCTGCACTGTAAGAAACGTTAACATGAATTTCTCTTAGTCTGAGATGAAGTTACACTGGACCCAGCCTGGACTCACAGGAAGGGATGGAGAGTAGAGTTCTTGGTTCTCACCACCCTGTCGGTTCCATGTCTAGGGCTTTTGAGCTGAAGAGATTCAACACTAACCACCCTAGGTGGCTCCCTCCAATGCCCCGTGTCTAGATGGCAAAGCCTGTGATGCATGTCACTGCTTCCTACCCAAGACTGTGCTGCACCTGGACCCCGAATGGTGACCTTGATGTTCAAGGATTGCTGGAGACTGGAAGATGTTACAAGCGGGGACTGGGATGTGACCAGCCTGGCATCTTCTTGTTCGAGAGGGACTATTTTGATTTTTTTCCATCCTAGCATGTTAGAAGGTTGCAATCTTTAAAAGTTCTTCAGAGAAATTACGTTGATGTCATTTTCAGAATGTCCTTTGTTTTCCTCCATGGATTTAAGTAAAGAAGAAGAGCACACCTTTACCCACACTAACAAAAAACCTTCAGCATCATGAAGTAGGCTTAGAACTAGTTAAGTGCCTCTCTTTTCAATCTCCTCTTTCTGTATGTACACTTACACACCACAACCTTTAGCATTAAAAATTATTTGTTTATTTTATTTTTTTTATGTGCATTGATGCTTTTTCTGCATGTGTGAGGGTGTAGGATCCCCCAGAATTGGAGTTAAAGGTAGTCATGAGCTGCCATGTAGGTGCTGGGAATTGAACGCTAGTCCTCTGGAAGAGCAGCCAGTGCTTTTAACTACTGAGCCATCATCCCCCAACCCCATTTGGCATCTTTATTTCTTTCTGAAAGACACTTACAAATAAATCTTGGGGCTGGAGGAAAAGCTCAGTGATAGAGTGCTTACCAAGCACTTCACTGCAGAAAGCCAGGCAAAGGCACTCAACACCCCATTTCTATCCCAAATTCCATTGTATGTTCTCCGAAGAGAGGGCGTTTCCTTAGGGAATATTTGCATGCTTGTCATGCTCAGCACCATTAATGCAGTTGTTTTGTATTGTCCTACACTGGGTCCACATTCACATTTCCATATTATTTTACACAGGCACCCTATCCCAAAACAAGATCCAGCTTACCACACCACCCTGCGTTAGACCCTAAAGTCCCTTTCGTCTGTATCATTCCTCTCCGTACCCAAGAAGAACATCGTTCTTTCTACTTTCTGTTTCCTTTTATTCCCTGCTCTGTAACTTTTGAATTGGAACTAATGCAAGCAGGCAGATTCTATCTGATTTTTTCATTCATTTATTCATTTTCTCATTTTTAGAGGATTGTTGGGCCGCTTTGGTATGGCAGGCACTTCATGTAGAGCTGATCATGTAAGAGAATATCAGAGTGCCTTCTCTGCAGTGTGTCAAAGATTGTGGAGGAAACTCCTTGCTTTTCTGATGAAAATGAGAGTTGTGCTGGGCGGTGGTGGCGCACGCCTTTAATCCCAGCACTCGGGAGGCAGAGGCAGGCGGATCTCTGTGAGTTCGAAGCCAGCCTGGTCTACGGAGCGAGATCCAGGAAAGGCGCCAAAGCTACACAGAGAAACCCTGTCTAGAAAAACCAAAATAGACTAGAAAACGCTAAAGTGAAAGTTGTGACAATGTCATTAAAACACACGCATAGATGCACACACTGATTAACAGATTGCAACAGGCGTTTAGGCAGACTAGAAAGTGGTCTTGTGTCTTAAAGCTCTGTTCCCTTTGAGGCACGGCCCTGTCATCTCAGGAACAGCGCTGCTCCAAGTGCCTGCGTCAGGAACTTGAGAACTGATCTTTTGCTGCGGGAGTCGATGGAGCTGGTAGAGAAAGTTAATAGAAGAAACCCGGCAGGGGAAGAAATCTGCTTTGTCTTTAGTCATCTTCAGTGTTTTTAAAGATGTTAAGGTGGGCCTAGGACTGCCCTGAGCCCTCATGGCATGGGAACCATGGGGCGCTGCCTCAGGGAAAAGCAGCCGAAGGCTCTCCCTAGGAAGGGTTTTCAGAATGGAGAAAAGTGAGCCGCCCCTCCTAGAACAAAGGATTAAGACACTGGAGCTCCACTTTTTTCTTTTTCAGGAGGGGACCACTTAGCAAAGAGACAGGGAATGTGAAGGGGCATTTGGAGCTGATGGTGGTATTTGAACAGTGGGTCAGTCTTTACTGTTTACTGAGACGAGTAACTTTACCAAGTTCTTGTAACATAGTATCATGTCTCTTCTCTTCTTGTAACATAGTAT
>CABHPH010154729.1:15194-25310 GCA_902168325.1 Peromyscus nudipes
ATGTCTCTTCTCTTCTTGTAACATAGTATCATGTCTCTTCTCTTCTTTTAAGAAAAAAAGTCAATCCAAGTGGCAAGGCTTTCCCTTCAAATCATGTTTCCATTTATTTATCTCCACATATTAGATGTTGAACGCAATTTAATGTAAGGGAAACATTGGGACAATATTAGCAGGAAATAGTGCCACACACCATTTGTGCACAGTCCAGCTGTGCTGTTTCCTAACTTCTGGGTCCCGGCCACTGATTGGCATGTGTCTTTCACTCCCTGCCAATCCCCTGCTCCTCCCAGACCACAGTGCCATTTACTATTATTAAATAAGCAAATGAAACAACAGTGTTGGCTCTGGAAGCCAGAGTGCTGCTTCCTAAATGTATATGTTTGTATTCAACACGGGGTTGCTCTACATTCATTAATTCTGGCAGGCAACCAACAAAAATGCTGCACATATTAGGAAGTGCAAAGATCAGTCAGGCCCAGGAACTCGCTGTGAGATCGGAACAACCAGCTGGAGTGCCCTCGCATTAGTGAGAGAAGATCATCATCTAGCAATTAGGGTTCAAGAGAAGAAAATGTTCTCGGAACACCTGTTCCAGAATTAATAAATTCTCGAGTTACTTGAAGACACTTTAGTCCAAAAAGCACATTGATAACCTCTTTGCTCTCTCTCTCTCTCTCTCTCTCTCTCTCTCTCTCTCTCTCTCTCTCACACACACACACACACACACAATCCCTTTTCAGGCATAACAGTTGGGATTTGCCATAATTCAGGCATCACCAGACATTTGCTATGATGTCACTACCGTCATCCAGTAATACAATGTAGTAGATGACGTCTATACCCTGTGGCTTGTGGCCTGACCTTTTGTGGCTTGCTGAGTCATGCCAACATGATGCTCTCTTGGTAAGACCTTCTGGCAAGAGCCTTCTCCTTTAGAACGACGATCATAAAATACTTGTTTCCAACAAATTTGTTCCTAGGATATAAAGTTTTCAGACTCTAACTAGATGATCTATCACAGTACAGTTTCAATATATAATGGCCAAGAAGGTTTTTTGTTTGTTTGTTTGTTTTTAAGGATGATCTTCAAGACAGGACATGCTCAAACGATGGAGTTTGTCCTGTGGTGTTGATGTGAATTACATACTTATTGATTCATTTTATGACTTATTAAGTAAAAGGCCTGATTTTCTAGGACCTCATGTTTCTTTAAATATTTATAAAATTGGCGCCTTCTTGCTCTTCAATGTCACAGTGAAAGCATAGTAAATGCTGGTGGGTGGGTATTTTATAAGGTGTCTTTAATGTTAAAGAGTCTACTAAGCCATGCTAAGACTCAGGATTTCTTTTCTCACATAATGTAATCTGATTATGATTTCCCTTCCCTCTACTCCTTCCAGTTCCTCTCCACCTCCCCTCCCATCCAGATCCATTCCCTTTCTGTCTCAGATTAGAAAACAAACAGACTCCCAAGGGATAGTAGTAAAAGACAACAAAATATAATAAGATAAAACAAAAACTACCACATCAGAGTTGGACAAGATAAACAGAAGGAAAAGAACCCAAAAGAAGGTACAAGAGTCAGAGACCCCACTCATTCACACACTCAGGAATCTCACAAAAACATTAAACTGCAAGTCATAATATAATACACACACAAGACTAAGAGTTTTTACTACAGGCTATGTTAGCACTCCTTATTCTGTGAGAAGCCATTCATAGGATTGATTGTGGAGGAAAAAAAGGTAAAATACAATATTTTAGGGACTAAAATGATTCCTAATTAGTGCTGAAAGAGAATTGAGTTGCTGAAATTTCACTAAGGTAACCACACTGGCCTGATATAATCAAGTGCTATTTCTAGATTATCAATTTTGTGGCAACCTGACTGAAAGAAGAAAAAGATTACAAAAAAAGAACAAAGAAACTTATGGGGTGGTGGACATGTAAGTTCATTATCTTGGATGAGTTATTGGCTTTTTGGTTGCATATATATTTCAAGACATTGAATGGTATATTATAAGTGCATGAAGTTTATTGCATATCAATTATACTTCCATAAAGTTGTCAAAAAGAAAAAAAGTATTAAACACCTGAGTCGTACTAAAGTACTCCTGTAAAGTCCTCATCTGTGAGTACTGATCCAATGGTAGGTGGTCCTCCCTGCTGCCTTTCAGCCCAGAAGGTGGGGCATACTATCTGTCATGTGGTTTGAGGGCGGGGCAAAACATTAGACCCACAACTAGGAACATGTACAGTTTGGTGAGAAATTCTTTATGTCACTGAGTAAGGGTTTCTCTGTGTAGCTTTGTGCCTTTCCTGGATTTCGCTCTGTAGACCAGGCTGGCCTTGAACTCACAAAGATCCGCCTGCCTCTGCCTCCCAAGTGCTGGGATTAAAGGCGTGCGCCACCACTGCCCGGCTCTAACTCTATTTCTAATCTAAAATAGATTTAATTTTTTTTTACTAAATTATTCAAGAAAGCCACAGGAATTGAAGGGAAAAATGTAGAAAGTAGCTTTGGTCATTGTGCTACTCCAGGCGGCTCTCTGGGCTTCCGTGTGTGTCTCTGTGAGAGTGTGTCTTTTACCCTTCAGAGGCAGGTAACCAGGCATAAGTGGAGAAAAACTACAGGAGCTATATGGACAATAACAGAATCTGTAGTAAAAAATAGACAACAGGAGGGAAAGGGGATTGCTGAATGAAAAGGAGACACATCCATAGAGACCCTTTGGACAATCTTCAAAACACACACTGGGCACATCTCATCATAATGTTGAATCCTCATAAATTTGCATAATTTACAATTCTTTGAAAATTTCTTTCTATAACAAAACAGACAGAATGACCGTTTATCGCCTGTTCGTCTCTGAATGTTCCATTTCCCTTTATCTTTGGAATCATCCTGGGGAATGTAAAATATCCATAAAAGTTGGGAGGAAATTAAGTAGTGTACATTGGATTCAGAATCCCACAGTCTGATACATTATATTTTTGATAGAGCTCTGAGTTTTCAGTGTTTATAAATCTGTGGCTAGTCCAAAACCACTTATCGTCATTTGTTCAGAAACACAAGACATCTGGTAGTGGGCTGTGCTGGAATCATTAGACTGGGAAAAAAAGAAAATCTTTCATCTAACGACCTGCCAGATGGTTGACAAAGAATGCCTCTATTAATTTGTGGGGCAATTTTTTCTAAGTACTGAGATGTTTTTGACAACATAATGCTCAAATGAATAGAGCTTTTCTGAAAAAAGCACAACCATACTGCAGGAACTCAATATTTGACTGACTGAGCTTCCCAACAGAGAACAGGTTTGGGGAGTGCAGGGCGAAATGGGTACTTTAGCTTTCAGATTCAAAATATTATAAAATACTCATTATGAAAACTAAAGCATCAAAACATTCTTAATGTCCACATTTATTTGGAAGGGAATATAATTTAGGATTAGATAACTCAGATAAATGGTCACCTGGCCAAGTCTCCATCAGAATTGAGATTGGTAGCAGTATCCATATTCAACGTTGTGAGTGATGTCCTTTATCCACTTTGAGTTAATGTGAAAGGAAGAATCATTTCAGGAGTGAGAACCTGCTGTTTTCCTTTGTCTTAGCAGGACCTTAAACGAGACCCCCTTTCTCCTCCTCCTTTTCTTCTTTTTTAATCTGACATTATCTAGACCTTGGAGTGAGTGATAGAGATGTTCTCTTTTGGACCAACCACTCAGCAGTTACTTATTCCGAAGCCTTAGTCAGTTGTGAGTCCCTGTTGTGACCATTGCTCATCCATCACAGAGGCTTCTCAAAGCAGTACTGAAAGCTGAACTGGTCCACACGTAGGACATAAATGTTTACAAAGTATTTTAACTACACATCCATTTGGTGCAGCGTCAGTAATAGGTTCCTACAATGGGGCCTGTGGCCTCCCTAGCTGCAGGCTTTTGACCATCTCTACAGTGTCAGGTGTGTGTGTAGCAGTGTACAGAGCAGGGCCTCAGATCCTTCGGAAGGTCTTGACTCTAGGCCCTCCTTCCTGGATTTCTTCCGTGCTTGCTATACATCAGAAGCTCTGAAAGCTCTCCTAGAAAACCTCATCCTCCCTTGCCATCTGCTGCATGTTACTGGGGCAGAATGAGGGACTTTGCGCACAGTTCTGGGGTTGAGTCTGTCCAGCCAGGTACGGTGTGCTTTGGGGGGAAATCACTCTTTCAAGAATTCACTTCCCATTGGATGGCTGTGAGGAGTAGATGTTATATTAAAGTATCCAGAGAGCTAGTAATAATGACAAAAATTATACCGGCCTCAGTGATAAGCACCCACCATTCTCTGTTTACCTATTTCCCGTAAAGGGCATAAAGATTCCCATCAGTGAGCCTCTTCTACGGTTTCTCTGTCCTGCTGGAATTTCTTCCATGAACACAGCTGTACAGTCTGTCTTGTGGGTGTCACTAGACACTGTTTGTGATTGTCTGAGTCAGCTCAGGCTGCCAGAACGAAATCCCAATTACCAGGCAGTGTAAACACAGCTAGAGACTGGAAACCCAGGGTCAAGATACTGACATGGTAACTTTCTGGTGAACTTTCTGTCTGTAGGTTAAGGAGAGCCACCTTCAACTTCAGTCCTCACAGAGTGGAAAGAGAAAGGGGGTGGGGAGGAGGGAAGGAGGGCTTCCTGATCTCTCTCATTTTTCTATTTTTCTTTCATTGAAAATAGATTATGTTCATGCAAAATGTTCCTATTATGGTGTCTCTTCCCCCAACTTCTCTGAGATCCTCTCCACTTCTCCTCTGTTCCGAACCTACACCCTTTCTGTCTCTTGTTAGAAAACAAACAGGCATTTAGAGAATAATAATAAAATAAAATAAGATAAAACAAAATCACACAAATTGGGATAGGACACGACAAAAAACAAAAAAACAAAATAGCAGAAGAAAAAGAGGCAAAGAAAAGGCATGAGAAGCACATACCCAGAGCCACTTTCATATACACAGGAATCCCATAATAACACAGAACTGGAAGCCATAAAATATTTGCAAGGGACCTGTAAGGTTAAAAAGAAAAGCCTGCACAAATCATGAGACAGAGAAACTCTAAAGGTGCCATTGAGTTCATTTTGTGTTAGCCGCCACTGCTGGGCACGGGGCCTGCCCTTAAGAGTAGTTTGTATCCTCAGTGAGACTCTATTGGAGAAAACTTGCTTTTTATTTGTGAGTGATTGTCAACTGGAGATAGTTTCTGGCTTCGGGGTGGGAGCTTGTGTCCACTTTTCCTCTCAGAGCCAGGACTCCATCTAGTGCATACCTGTTCAGGCCCTGTGCATGCTGCCATATTCATTGAGCTTATATGTGCATCGTTCCTGCTGTGTTTAGAAGGCCTTGTTTCCTTGGTGTCCTCTAGCCCCTCTGGCTCTTACGTTCTTTCTGGCTCCTGTCCCTCACAGTGAAAGGGATTTGATGGAGACATCACATTTAGGACTGAGTGTTCCAAGGTCTCTCACTCTCTGCATCATGTCTGGCTGTGGGTCTCTGTATTTGTTCCCATCTGTGGTTAAGAGGAAGCTTCTCTGATAACAGCTGAGCAAGGCACTGATCTATGAGTATAGCAGAATGTCGTTAGGAGTCATTTTATTGCTATGTCACTTTCACAGCACAGTAGTTTGACCAGCACCATTTGTTGAAGATGCTATCTTTTTTCTGGTGTGTATTTCAGGTTTCTTTATAAAAAAACAAGTGTTCATAGATATGTGTGTCTTCATTTTAATTTAATTGATCAATATGCCTGTTTTTATGCCAATGTTTTCTATTACTGTAGCTCTGTATTACAATTTGTAATTGGGGGTAGTGATACCTCCAGCAGTTCTTTTATTATTCAGGATTGTTTTAACTATCCTAGGTATTTCCTTATGAAGCTGAAAATAGTCCTTTCAAGATCTGTGACAATTGTGTTAAAATTTTGATGAGATTACATTGACTCTGTAGGTTGCTTTTGGTAGGGTGGATATTTTTACTATATTAATCCTACTGATCTGTGAATCTGGGAGATCTTTCCATCTTCTGATGTCTTTTTCAATTTCTTTGTTCAATGTCTTAAAGTTTTTATCATGTGAGTTTTTTACTTGCTTGGTTAGAGTTACTCCAAGATATTTCATTATTATTTTTTTGAGGCTATTGTGAAAAGTATTGTTTCCCTGATTTCTTTCTCAGTCCGTTTGTAATTTGTATGCAGGAAGGCTACAGATTTCAGTGTATTAATTTTGTATCCTGCTACTTTGATTGTGAAAGTGTTTATCAGCTATAGGAGTTTCCTAGTGGAATTTTTAGGGTCATTTAGGAATACAATTATATCATCTGCAAATGAAGATACTTTGGAATTTTCCCTTAATATTTGTATCCCATTGATCTTCAGTTGTCTTATTGTCTTAGCTAGGACTTTAAATACCATATTGAATAGTTATGAAGAGAGTAGACAACATTGACTTATTCCTGGTTTTAGTGAAAATGCTTTGTGTTTCTCTCAATTTAGATTTATGTTGGCTGTGGGCTTGCTATAAATCGCCTTTACTATGTTGAGGTATATCCCTTGTATCCCTAGTTTCTCCAGGATTTTTATCATGAAAGGGTGTTGGATCTTGTTAAAGGTCTTTTCTGCATCTAAGGATGCAGATCATGAAGTTTTGTCTTCAGTTTGTTTATTTGATGAACTACATTTATCGATTTACATATATTGATTCATCACTGCATCTCTGGGATGAATCCTACTTGATCATGGTGGATAATCTTTTTGATGTGGTTTTGGTTCACTCATTTTATTGAGTATTTTGTGTCCCTATGTTCATAAGGAAAATTGGTCTGTAATTCTCTTTCTTTGTTGATTCTTTATGTGGTTTTGCCATCAGTGTAACTGTGGCCTCATAAAAAGAACTGGGCAATGTTCTTTCTGTTTCTATTTTGTGGAATAAATTGAGGAGTATTTACATTAACTCTTCTTTGAAAGTCTGGTATGATTCTGTGTTAAAGTCTTCTGGTCCTGGGTTTTTTTCAAGTGGGTGACTTTTGATTTCTGTTTCTATTTCACTATGGGTTACAGGTCTATTTCAGTTGTTTATCTGATCTTGATTTAACTTTGGTAAGTGGTATATATTAAGAAAATTATCCATTTCTTTTAGATTTTTGAATTTGGTGGAGTACAGGTTTTTATGTATGTTTTTTATGATTCTCTGAATTTCTTCAGTGTCTATTGTTACATTACCCTTTTTATCTCTAAGTTTTTTAATTTGGATGTTCTCTCTCTACACTTTAGTTATTTGGCTAACCATTTGTCAATCATATTGAGTTACTTCAAGAACCAACTCCTTGTTTCATTGATGATTTGTATTGCTTTTATTTGTTTGTTTGTTTCTATTTTATTGATTTCAGCCCTGAGTTTATTTCTTGTCATCTACTCTTTTTGAGTGGTATCTCTCCTTTTTGTTCTGGAACTTTTCAGGAGTGCTATTAAATTGCTAGTATGAGATTGCTCTAATTTTTTATATAGCAGTTAATGCTATGAACTTGCCTCTTAGGATCACCTTTATTGTGTCCCATAAGTTTAGGTATGTTGTGTTTTCATTTTCATTCAATTCTAAAGTTTTAAATTTCTTTCTTAATTTCTGTCTTGACCCATTTTTCATTCACTAGAATGATGTTCAGTTTCCATAATTTTGCAAGCTTTCTGTTGTTTCTGTTCTTGCTGATATCCACCTTAGTGGTCTGATAGGATGCAGGATGTTATTTCGGTTTTCTTGTATTTATTGAGACTTGCTTTGTGTCCAAGGACGTGGTTGGTTTTGGAGAAAATCCCATGGGCTATTGAGAAGGTATATTCTTTTGTGTTTGGGTGAAATGTTCTGTAAATATCTGCTACGTTCATTCTGGTTATGATGTCAGTTAGCTCCAGCATTCTTTGTTTACTTTTTGTATGAATGACTTGTCTATTGGTGAAATTAGGGCATTGAAGTCACTCTATCACTATGTGAAGGTCTATATGTTACTTAAGGTATAGTAGTGTTTCCTTTGATGAATATATAGTGTCCTTCTCCATCTTGTCTGATTAGTTTTGATTTGAAATCTATTTTGGGAGATATTAAAATGGCTACAGAGGTTTGCTTCTTGGGTCTGTTGACTTGCAACCTCTCTTTCCATCCTTTCACCCTGAGAGGATATCTGTAGTTGATGGTAGGTGTGCTACTTTGATGCATCAGAGAATGGATTCTGTTTTTGAGTCCAATCTGTTAGTCTGTGTCTTTTTATTAGGAAACAGAGATCACCAATATTTAGAATTATCAATGAGCAGTGTTTGTCGATTCTTATTATTTTGTTACTATGATGTGATTTGATAGTCTGAGATTATTTATTCCTTGTGTTTTCTTGGGTGTGGTTGACCTCTTCAGGTTGAAATTTTCCTTCTAGAACCTTCTGTAGAGCTTAATTTGTAGATAAATATGGCTTTTTTTTAAAAAAAAAATCATGGAATGCCTTCTCTTCTCCATCTGTTGTGATTGAATGTTTTGCTGGGTATGGTAGTCCTGGCTAGCATCTGTGGTCTCAGAGTTTGTGGAATATCTGCCCAGGCCCTTCTGGCTTTTTGAGTTTTTGTTCAGAACTCATGTGTTATTCTAATAGATCTGCCTTTATATGTTATTTGATCTTTTTCCCTTGTAGCTTTTAATATTCTCTCTTTGTACTGTATGTTTTATGTTTTGATTATTATGTACTAAGAGGAATTCTTTTCTTGTTGATTTTATTTGGTGTTCTGTATGCTTCTTGTACCTTGATAGGCATTTTATTTAGGTTAGGGAAATTTTCTTCTGTGATTTTGTTGAAAATATTTCTGGTCCTTTGACCCAGGTTTCTTCTTTCTCTCTTCCTATTATTCATAGATTTGGTCTTTCATAGTATCCTAGAATTTTTTTTAATGTTTTAACATTTAACGTTTTCTTTGATCAAGGTATCCATTTCTTCTATCTTGCCTTCAGTATCTTAGATTCTGTCTTCCATCTCTTGTATTTTGTTTGAAGCTTGCTTTTTAAAAATGTATTTATTTTTTCCTTTAATTGAAAATAGATTCTTTGCTTACATAATATGCCCTGATTATGATTTTCCATTCCTGTACTTCTTCTAGTTCCTCCCCATCTCCCCTCCCACCTGGATCCATTTCTTTTCTGTCTGATTAGAAAGAAACAAATTTCAAAGGAAGGGATTTTCAACCTGTGCGTTGCAACCCTTTGGAGGCCACATGTCAGATCTCCTGCATATCAGATGTTTACATTAGGATTCATAACAATGGCAAAATTATAGTTATGAAGCAGCAATGAAATAATTTTATGGTTGGGGCTTACCATGAAGAACTGTATTAAAGGCTTACAGGATTAGTAAGGTTGAGAACCACTGTTAAGGGATGATAATAATAAAACATAACTAAATAAAATATAAAAAGAAAAACCAAAAACTATCACAACAGACAAAGAAATAGAAGAAAAGATCCCAGGAGAAGGCACAAAAATCAGAGACCAAATCATTCTCATACTCAGGAATCCTATAAAAACACTAAACTGGAAGCCGTAATATATATGCAAAAGACCTGGTTCAGACCTGTGCAGCCCCTGAGCTTCCTGTTAAAGCTTGCTTTTGAGGTTCAATTTTGAGTTTCTAAATTTTTTGTTTCTGTTTTTTTCCCCTCAGTTTGGGTTGTTTTCAGTGATTCTGTTTCTGCTTTCATGTTCATCCCACTGTTTATATTTTCATAGATTTCATTAATGGATATATTCATATTCTCTTTAAGGGCTTTGAATATATTCATAAATGGTATTTTGAAGTCCTTTTCTTGTGCTTCAGGCATATTGCATTTCTTAGGGCCTGCTGTAATAAGGTAGCTGGGCTTTAGTGGAGACATATTGTCCTCATGTTTATTGATTGAGTTTTTACGCTTGTATCTAGGTATTTAGGCATCTGGGCATCTGGGATGATTATAAATCTAGGTGCTGATATCTGGCTTGTCTTTGTTGGGTGGATATTCTGTTTCTTGGTTTCTGTTACTCTCTCTGGTTCTTAGGAGAGTGTGGTGGCTTTGGATTGCCT
>CABHPH010154730.1:0-23817 GCA_902168325.1 Peromyscus nudipes
CCCCTCCCCAAAAAGGAATGTAGACTAGAAAAAGAGTGCTAAAGTATGGTAAAGTAGCACCTGCTACTTAAAATGTGTGAGTTTCAGAATAATAATAAAAAAAATTACCCAAATGAAGGAAGCCATTAGTGAGGGCATTTAAGAAAGTTTCTCTGAAATAAAAGACTTAAGTTTTTAAGTTTATAAGATTAGAAGACGGATGAGGATAGTTCCAGGCCAAGGAAACCATTAAAAAGTTTCAGAATAGAGAAGCAATTGGAAGATTCTTTTGAGGAAAATAGTTCATAGCAAAAGTCACGAAGCAAAATGGTTTCATGCGTCTCTCAAGCAACATTCAGCTAAAAGACAGTGAAGCAATGCCTTCAAAACTTTGGAGAAAAAAGATTTCTCAGTTTGAATTCTGTACTTGGAAAGTTCTAAGACAAACAGAAAGCACAGGGCTGCACTCAGAGATGCAAAGGCTGAGAGACTCCCCTTCTTTTTGCTTGTGTTCTCGAAGCTTCTGGAGTCACCAACCCTGAAGCAAACCAAAGGAGCATGGACAGGCCATGGTTCTCACCCTCAGCTGCCCATCAATACAGGAACACTAGAGATTTCTGAGTTTAATGGTTTGGAATGATGCGGGGCCCTCAGGAGTTTTTGATGCTCTCAGGTGATTTTTTGATATACTCAAGGTAAATAATGGGGTGATAAACAGGGAGTCTCCATGGTGGAAGAGACTTTGGTAAAGTGTTCTACACTGAGAATGGGGTGCAGCTTACAAGAGTTTGTTTTGAATTAGTAAAAGTGATATAACAGCTACTGTAAGACTAGAGTGGGGCTTTAGACTACTAGGTTTTCTTAAAAGTGTGGGTCAGAGCCTATGTGGGTCATAGAACAAATGTGGGGGTTGTGAAAATTTTAGCATCAGTAAAGGTTTTGGAATCTACAATGACCAAAAATTATTTCAAAATCAAATGCATAATGAATCAGGGTATTTGGACACTGCACATCCTTGTTACACATGACTTCCCTGCAGGCTTGCATTTTTAATTGTGCTTACCATCACACCACGGCATGAAACAATAGCAAATTTCAAGACAATTGTATGTTATGAACGGCAGTGTTTTACTGTGTTGTACAGGCCAAGTTTTCTGCTCTTAGGGAAACGTAATGTTTTTTATTATGGAAACAATGGCTTAATATTTTCATACTACCATTCCTGAGCGTGTAAGTGTCAAATTATTGTATCTTGAGATTGTATTGTTATAATTGTTTTTCTTTTTTAAATTGCTGCTTCAGTTGCTAACTTGAGTTTCATAAAATATTGTTAAATGAATTTTGACTTGGGATTAGGTCAGAATTCCCAATATATTTTTTAATGACTCTAAACACGCTTCTGCAATTTTGTGCTTATGCAAAGCAGAATTCTCAGAATGGATGACTATAAAATCAAAATACTGGTAATTCTGGAAAGTGATGATGCTTAATATCCTAGAACTAATATTAAGCTAATACTCTGTTCTTTATGTATTAATAAACAAGTACATTAATCTCATTAATATGCAATTTTTCCTTTTTCTTTTATAGATTTGTCTTATTTACTGTTCTATTGCTGTGAACTAGAAAGCATTGCTTCACTGTCTTTTAGTTGACACCATGACCAAGGCAACTCTTATATTAAAAAGAAAGGCATTTGATTGGGGGCTTGCTTACTGTTTCAGAAGGTTAATTCATTATCATCAGGGCAGGAAGCAGACAGGCATGGCACTGGAGCAGTAGCTGAGAGCTTTACATCCTGATCTACAGGCAACAGGCAGACACACACACACACACACACACACACACACACACACACACACACACACACACGGATGGACGGACAGATAGACAGATGGACAGACAGACAGATATCGGATCTGGGTTAGTCAGGTGTTTTTTAAACCTCAAAGCCCATCCTCAGTGACACATTTCCTTCATCAAGGCCACAGCTTCTAGTCTTTCCTAAAAATTTCACTCCCTAGTGACTAAGTACTCAAATATATGGGCTGATATGTGCCATTCTCATTCAAATTAACCACAGACGTGAGAATTCTCTCTCTATATATAATGTATACATGTGTATACAAATATATAACTTTCTAGTTGAGAGTGACAGTTAAGAACATCTTTGACAACAGGAATATGGACAAGCCAAGTTGACATTTTTTTTGTTCACTCCAGAAAAACTTTGTTTTGAGGAGAAGTATTGAAAATGAGCAATAACTTTGTCCTTTGTTCCAGGGAATTCCTATTCATCAATTAATTGGAGACAGAGATTGCTCTCCTGGGAAAATGCTTGCTCCTTAAATAGTTTGAGTAGCAGGACTTGTTTGGAGACTCTTGCTTTGTTGAGCCCATCCATCCTTAACTATGATGCTGAATTCCAGTCCTCCACCATGAGAGACATCTTCAGGCTATGTGACAGCAGAATTGCAAGCCCTATGTTATCTTGCTATCTTTCCTTTTGAGAGTGTTGAGACTGTTGAGTTCATGTTTGGAGGGTGAACAACAAGGGGGGAGTTCTATGCTATAGAGACAGAGCAGAAAATAAATTACGAATTGGAACTTGGCATTGCCTATAAAATCTCACTCCGAGGACCAGGTTCAATCATTCTCAGTTTTCCACCTTGGCTCTACTCCTCTGTGATATAAGTTCATGGCATAAGTTTTCCCTCTCTGTCCTCCTCTTGTGATGAATCCATTTTTCTCTTTTTCATCCTCACTTCTCTGAAGAACTCAATTACTAACATCTGTTCATTCTCTCTCATAAATAGCTCCCAAGTTCATGTGCTCCTTGCCATGGCCACAGCTGTGCTCACACGGCTCATCTGGGCTTGTGCAATGTCATTCTCCTCTGAGAGAGCTTCCCAGCATAGTGCCCATGGCATATAATATTTGTTATTGCACACTGATGTCAATGACAAAGTCTGCTGTTAATAGAGACAGACAGAGGTTCTAACTAACCCAGCCTTTCTTCATTCCCACAAAGACTGAAGGGACCATGTTGTCATGCACACTCAGCTGAACATGGTGTATTTCCCTCCATATTCTCAGTAGGAAGCTCTGCTCTAGATTCTTCCAGTATATTACTGTTCTGAACATTTAATTCTTACCAGTGTGCCTGTCGTACTAAGCTCCTATTATTGTATGTTGAGTCAGTTCAAATTTCGAGAGTTGATTTTTTCCACAAGACTTTGTTATATATCCCAGGCTGCCCTAAAATTCATTATTACCCCTGACTGTTGGGATTGTAGGCATGTGCCATAATGCCGGGTTTAGAATTAACACTAGAAAACACAGACTGTTTATACAATAAAGGCCAAGCCTTTGGGGTATTCATCTCAAAGCCTTACTCCTTTCTCTTACAACCAGGATTCTTTGTTAACTTGACCTGGAACTCTACACAGGGCATCCCTAGACTACCTTGCTCCGTATTCTTACATTACTCTGTTCTTTCTTAGGTCATCTCCTCTGCTCATGATACACTCACGCTATCATTGCAATGAGCCTGAGGACACTGACGAATCTTTTAAAATCTTGCCAACTGTTGCCTGCTCACTTAAGTCTTCTCAACATGATGATATCCTTTCTGTGTTTTTCCAAGAAACTTGACTAACAGTCTTGTGGATGGGGAAAAAAAAATCTCACCAATGAGTATCCAAAATCTTCTTTGCTTTTATTTAGGAAAAGGCCTTGATAGTTTCCTGAACAGGAAATAGGCTGGCAAAAGTTCTGGTAATAACAAAAATGGGTCAGGTTCTTTGCATGAAAAATGAACAGAAGGGAGTTCACTAGGAGAGAGAGGCTTGGGGAGAGAGGTGAGTAAAAGGGCAGAGTAAAGCAAAGACAGAATAGGCATGCTGATAATTTCAGGTGTTTGTGTCGTTATGATAGACATCAGTACCTATTGCTGAAGCTTTCAGTGAGGCGAGTCTCATATGTAAGAGATTCAAGAAGGTGTTGTTTTATTTATTTTTGAGGTGCATGTTTCGTTTGAACATGATGGAAGGGAAGTGGAGCACTACACAACAGAGGCGACCTGGGGAGAGAGTTCACCAGTAAAGTGCTCTCCAGAATCCATGGCAAGCATGGTGGTGGGTATTTGCAATCCCAGTGCTGGGAAGGAGGGGACAGGGAGATTCTTAGGGCTTTTAAGCCAGCAAGTGTAGCTTGGTTGGTGAACCCCAGATTCTAGTCATAAGCACTGTCTCAAAAACAAAAGGCAGATGCCACTTGAAAATTAATACCTGAAATTGACCTCTGGCCTTTACCTATTATTCCTCCATATAAGTACATCAATACATATTCACATATCAGTACACATGTATATACTGATCCCTTCACATGTATATGACCCAGCATACATATGCACATCTATACTTCTACATATATGTACACCAGCATACACACATATACTGATACACACATATGCACCTACATTCTCTCCTCACCCTCCCCTGCCTAAATTAAAACAGGCACAGAAGGACAACTAAGATCACAGATTAGTAAGTTGAAGTTGAAAGTAGTCTTAAGCTACAGAACAAAAAAAAAATGGGGATGAAAATCAATGTTTTCTAGAGTTTAGAGTTTAATGAACAATAAACTTAGTTGCTACCTGGCTTTTACTGCAATTATAGTGGTGATAACCCAGGCTAGATTTTAAATATTACTCACAATGTAAATGTTCGGGTATAGGTTCCCTGTGAAGCACAGCTGTCTAGGCCATAGTTGTCTCCAACATGGAGACTGGGAAAATCCTCAGAAGAAGGGGTTCTGGGCAAGAAGACAGTGGGTGTCTGTGACAGACAACAGCTTTCCTTACTTCACTCAGATCTGACTGTCAGGTCACAGTTGACTCTGAAGGCTGTGTTGAATCTTGCATTGTGACTCAAGAGCTCTTGTGTGGGTGTGGCCATCGCCACAGCCATAAACAACATATGGGAACAGTTTACTTCTCAGTGGTTCCTTTGCAGCAAAGCAAGTGTGCGTGTGATCTCAAGGTTATTTTTATGAGGACAGAAATTACACCTGTTCTGTTTACCACCGTGCACTGGGACAGTGTCTGGTCCACACTGGAAGCAAGGTAATATTTGTTGAACAAATAAAAAATTAATAACTGCTTAGTAAATTTTTAAATAGTTTCTTGAATAATACATTCCAATGAGCTGGGGCTAGGAGAAATGTTTTGGTTGGTAGCTAATGAGAGACAGACACAGAAAAATACAGACTAGGGCAGTTCACTTAAATTTGTAGCCCATTATCATGGTTTCTTTTCTTCTCTTGGAGAAGACAGTGGAAGTGAGGCTCTTTCAGTTCTAGCAGATTTTAACTAATTTGCCAATGAATTTCAGTGCTTATCAGGAAACTAAATTAGGACTACAGTGCAATCTTTTCTGGATTTTATAAAGTGTGTGTATGGCTGTATGTGTTCATAGCTTATATGTGCATGTGTATTTGGGTTCATGTACCATGCATGTCCTTGTGGAGTACATAGGTGTCTTCCTCTATTACTCTCCACCTAGTCTTTGTGTGACAGTGTCTCTATTTAACCTGCATTCTTTCTTTCTGTAAGGCTGTCTAGCTAGGGAGTTCCTGGGACCCTCTGGTCTGTCTCCCCGTGCTGCGGTTACAGGCCTGCACAGCCATGCTTGGCTTTTACGTGGATGTTTAGGGATTTGTTCTCAGGTTTTCTTGTTCCCACAGCAAGTTCTCTCACCCATTAAGCCCTATCTCCAGTCCCTAAAATATAATATTTTAAAATGCTATTTAAATTCTGTTCCTGTTGCACATTTAAGCAATCTGGCTACGCGTATGAACGCATGGCCTGGCTGGGCTCACTGGAAGCTACTCCTACAGTGTAAAATTATCTATTGCTTGCCCTTACATGTCCCTGCCCGTTGCCTGTGTCGTTACTATCACAACCTGTCTGCACTGAGCTGATTTATGGCTGAGTTTCATTAGCTAAGGATCTTTCCATTTCTGAGTAATAGCAGTTTCCTGTGTGAATTGAAAATATAATTTTCAATATTCCATGCATGGATCTTGGAGAATACAGGTGGAGATGTCATTAAAATAACTTCTCCTACCAAAACCTTTTATATTATGAGCAGTTAATAGACTTATAATAGTTGGTTGTTTCTGGTGGCTTTCATGTTTAGAATATGGTAGAATAAATGCATATTGATCAAATATTGGATTACTTTTCCCCTTTGAGTCTTTATTTGATTTTTCTAAGGACTTTTGTGCTGTATAATTTGCATGGTTTCTTTCATTGCCTGTGTGTTATCAGGGTTAACTAAGTAGCAGCTCTTATGGTTTCCCAGGGCGGTTGGAATAAGGCATCACAGGTGTAGTGGCTGAACAACAGGAAAGTATTGGCTCACAGTGCTGGGAACCTGGATGTCCAAGATCAAGGTCAGCGTGCTCCGAGGGCTGGGAGGTAACATCTTCTTCATGCCTCTCACCTCCCTGCTTCAGTGGCTTGCTCACAATCTGGCAACCCTCTGCTTATAGACACATCGCGCTCTCTCTGCCTTCATCTTCTTGTGGTATCGATGAAACATAAAGTCTACTAAAAAGTGAAAGTTGCCGAGGAAGATGCTGCACACCTTTAATCTCAGCATTTGGAATATAGGCAAGAGTGTCAGGAGTGCAGTGCCAGCTTTGTTACACGAGTTTGACGTCAATCTGGGACATAGGGCTCTAGTTTTGAAAGAACAATATCTTCATCATCTTCATCATCATCATCATCATCATCATCATCATCATCATCGGCACCTCTTCGATGCTGCTGCTGCTAGCTAATCCCAGTACTCAGAAGGTGGGTGCAAGAAGATCAGGAGTTTCAGGCTAGGCTGAGTTACACCAGACACATTTGTGTATACGTGTCTCCGTGTCCCTCTTATAAGGACGCCAACTGTATAAAATTAGGGGGCACTCTAATGACCTCATCTTAACTTGAGTGTATGTAAAGGCTTTATTTTCAAGTAAGATTACATTTGCAGGTACTGAGGGTTAGGACTTCAGCTGCTTTTGTGGGAGACATAATGCAATGATAATAGTGTCATACCATTGTGAAGGAATGATGGGGTGTGGGGTGAACAGTCTTGGGAGTTTTGAGCTAGACCCTGAAGGGGCAGGGTGCAGGGTCTAGTGGAAGAAACTGAACAATTCACCAGCTATGGAAATAAGAGTGGAATTCTTTTGAATATATGCAACATTTCACCCAACTACAAACATGCTTCTAAAAGGGGTGTGTGTGTGTGTGTGTGTGTGTGTGTGTGTGTGTGTGTGAAGTGAAAGCACATGTGTGCAGGTAATGAAAGTCAGAGAACCATGTCAAATTTCCTGTTCTCTCATTCTCTGACTTATTCCTTTGAGATGGGGTCTCTCCCTGAACCTGAAGTCTGTCTTTTGGACTGGGCTAACTGGCCAGTGAGCACTCAGCATCTGTCTGTATCTAATGCTGGGGTTATAGGCACAGGTGGTCATTCCTAGCTTTTACATGTGTTGTGAGGACTTGAACCAAGGTCCTGATGTTTGTGCAGCTTACCCGCTTACCACTGACCCATCTCTCCAACCCCATGAACAGTTTTTGAAAAGAGATAAATAGAAACTGGATTTAAATCCTGGGCCTGCTGTTTTTCCAGCTGAGTAACTATGTTTGAGCAATTCGACATCTGCAAAGCTTGTTTTCCATGTCTGTAAATGGAAATCTGACAGCTTGTAGCTCCAATGAGACACGCTACTCAACATTCCCAGAACTGCACCTGTAAGTTAGCAACACTTAAAAATAGAAGTGCCCTTCCCTCCAGTTCCTTTTCTTTTATCCCTTCAGCTTTAAAATTGCCCACACTAGTGACCAAAAACAAATGAAAATTATGTAGTGTCATATTACAGTATTTGAGGATAAGTGGTTGAAGTAATGCAGAAGAGGGCTACCTGTGCACTGTGCAAATGGGAACACTCTGAGTTACTCTCTTGTCTTCCTTTCTGAGTCCTAGAATTTAGACTTAAAGCATTTGGTCTTAGTTAATGTTTTGCTTTGATCTGGAGGATTGTCACTCGAACATCCAATGACTCTTGGGGGGTAGGACTATTTATTGGAGGACTCAGAGAGGTCCCACAGGCATGTGACATGGCAAGTTTTGTTAGGTCTTTGCTTAATTTCACTTACTTAGTGTATTTTAAACTCTTATTCTGTGTGTGAGCAGAGAAAGGTACCTGCTCTTGAAAAGCTTGCCTCTTCCTCCTAGGGAATCCTCTACTATGTACACAAAAACATCTCTCCTGGACACTCCTGGTATATGCGTGGGTAAAGCTGGAACAAAACACTGAGGAAAGAATGTTATTAATGCCATGGGTGTAGAGTATCAGGCTCCAAGGACTGACTTCAGCTACCATGGGACTGGTCCTGATGGAGAGAAAAGTGAATCAGTGACCATTAGCAATAAAGTAGGGATGTTTTTGTTACACCTGTACTAATAAGAATCTATCTCAAAACAAAGCACAGTGAAAAACTACAAGCAATTTTGCACAATGTCATGTGGGCAGTCACATTGTCCTCTAGGTCCAAGGAATAATGTCCTAATGAGGAAATGAGAAGTTTGTATTTAGGTACCACAGGCTAATCCAAAGACCAGAAACAATTCCTCTTGTTTTTTTTCTTTTGTTTGTTTGTTTGTTTGTTTTTGCTACTCACAGTAATGAGCAATTTCCCCAACTTACACTAAGACTTCAAACATGTTTCTTTGAACTACGGTGTGGAGCTTGAGCAGATCTTAGACCTGACCTTGTCCAAGTCTCTCAGGGAAAATCAACGCACACTAAGATGAACTGACTGCCTCAAGGTCACAGCCTCATCTTTCAGGACAGGTCTGCTTCTTCTGGTCCTAGCGTCTTTCCTTGGGCAGTTGTTAAAAAGCAGCAGGAAGACAATTGAACTTTTTAGTTGCCAGTTTCTCTCTGCATACTTACAGGAAGTGAATTTTCTGCTTTCTCCACCATTCCCATCTAATTCCAATTCAGTGTTTCAGCTGAGGTCCTTTGTGACTTAGTTTTGAGTTGTATGATTTGGAATTGATTATTTGGGAAGTTTGGGTTCTTTCCTTCTTGTAGGGTTCTTTCTTTTTCTGTAAATAATCTTCATGGAGTTTATTACTATGCGCCCCAACCATTTCTCTAGCTATTTTTACCATTCAATTCGATCTTCATTAACTACCAGGTGTTAGGCATCTGGTCTCCTCATCTTGGGTTCATCCTAATTTTTTTGGGTTTCTTCTTTATTAGCCTGGACTGTTTTGTGTAGACGATCTTAATGGCCTGGCTTAATTCCAAATTACAAAATAGGTTTGTAATTAGTGAGATGTTTGCCAAACCCAGTTGATTTCAGAATGAGCCATGGTTTTTAAATACTTTTCACAGATTTTAAAAACTAGTCTTTCGTGACGACTTTATTTATAACTCTGGATTAAAGAAGAGTTATAGCATAGTGTTCAAGGGTGGGAATGTAATGTCATCCTGTTTGTTTTCCATGGCTCATGAGCCACAGGCATTGGAGCACAGGGCTTGTTACATTAGTCTTGTATTTCTTGATGAAGCAAGTTTATTACAGACATGTATCATATAAACACACAGCTTTATTAGTGTCAGGAAGGAAGAAACCTTTCTCTTCACTCTGAAGACCAAAGGATAATGACCTTCTTAGCTACCAGGTCAACCAGGGTGACAGACAATTTGGAAGCTTACATGTCAGGGATAGTGATTTATTTTTTTATTTTTACATATTAGTAAATCCACTAACAAGAATTTTTGAGGTTGCCACAGTCTTAACTGTTTTAAGTCATCATCTGCAACTCCAGGATGGCATATAAAGGAAGAGATGGAAGCCAAGGATGTGTGCAGTACAGTTCATACTTGCCTGGCTGTGCTGAGTCAAATTTATTAGCGATGACTTCTTTGCTCTCGGCTTAGGGTCAGGAGACACTTGGAGACACATCTTTAGAAGAAGCACTGTTCCTTTCACAAATGCCTCAGTACTGTCTCTAGCTGGATGCCCTCGTGAGTAGTGTGGCAGGTGCACATTTCAGGACAGTTTTCTTTGGATGGGTCATCTGGAGCCAAGACTGAATAAACTGGCTAACCTTTCATAGGAAGGGCTCAGTCTAGTGAATCTCAACTTCTAAGAGACCATTTATTCTAACAACCCTTAGTTGTTTTTAGTTTCTACTTGGCATTTTATAATAGCTTGTCTACTGTAAATAATTTTTCCTATGAAAGTGAAATGCTTTTTAAAATCTTTGTAGTCTCTTAAATATACTAGTTTGCTCCCACAATCACATTAGGGGACTACCCAAGAGCTATCAAACTGGGGCCCACAGTGCTTGAGGAGATGTAGCACCAATGAGCACCGTGACATGTGTGGGCACTGTTGTCAGAGAATGAAGAATTTTAATATATTTTCCACGCCAGAGAATGACGCATATGTCATACTGAAATCCACTTTGTGATGATCTAAGGAGTATTTTATTGAAGGACAAGTACATCACAGTTTTGGAGCAAAATACGTTTTAAACTAAAAATGGTACTAATATATGAAAACGTCTATATACTTACACATAACTTACATTCCATATAAAATATGACTGCATTTCAGCACATTTAATATGAAGTAGGGTAGGCCATCTAGATGTAAACGTGGACAAGGTCTAGGAAGCTTTTTAGGTGCCCCAACTTCTAGGAATATCAATAACGTTAAGGATATAAAATTTTAAATTTGAGAGCTGTCGGATATTAGGTATAGCAGACATTTATTTGTCTTGGTTACTCTCCCATACTTAGTATTTTGCTTTCTTACTTATTCCCAGAGAAGGTAATAAAACTCCAATTAGCCAGTAGTGAGAGACAGCCTGACTGAGAGCTTGTCTCCTGTCTCCCAGCCTGTCTTCTCCTTGAAGATCATTATCCCTGCACACATGCTTGTGAGTGTATCTTAAAAAGGAAAACTAAATTCTTTGTTGGAGCTACAAGAGAATATATTATTATCATTTCTTAAGGATTTTTAATTCAATGAGTAAATTAAAATTAATTTTAATCTTTCAATTCTCATAAAATTACAGAAAAATGCTTCCAACTCTGGAACACATTGTAGACTATACTAAGACCTGGAGTTTGATTGATACTAAATTAAAAAGAATGTTTAGATGTTGCCTAGCAGAGTCATTAAAATGGCTTTGTAGATGAGACTGTGAGTACTTTATGAGCTACCCATGTTTCCCAGTCCTGCATGTCTTAATTTCTTTTTAGTGAAAAATTTCCTTTTTCTTGAGAATTCTGCACATACATACAATGAAATACGAGCCTATCCACTTCATACCCCAACTCTCCCAGATCTTCTTCCATGTTTCTCTTCCAACTTCATGTCTCTTCTTCTTCTTGTTTGATAACCTATTCAGTCCAATTAATGCTTCCCATAAGTGCGTGGCTGTGGGGCCACCCATCGGAGTGTGGGAAACAAACCGGTGAGAACACTCTCAGAAAAGGACGATTCTCCCTCCTCCAGCAGCTATCAACTACCAAAAATGCCTCGTCAAGGAGTAGACTCCTCTATACAAACAAAACAAAACAAAACAAAAACACCAAAAACCAAAACCAAACCAAACCAAACCAAACCAAAAACAAATAGCCTGCTTGATCTTGTGCAGGTCTTATTCAGGTGACCACAGCTGCTGTAGTTCACGACAGCAATGGCCATGTCTTATCCAAAAGACAGTCTTTCTCAGTTCACAGCACTCCTCCCTATTCTTACACTCTCACATGATTTTTGTTTGTTTCTTTGTTTTGCCTCTTCTCTGACGTCCCCCGAGTTTGTCAGGGGTGTTGTTATTGATAAGGATGTCCCTCAGCATTCTGACCAGTTATGCATCTCTGTATTGACGCCTGACTGCATCTGATTAGTTCCTGTCAAGTAAAAGTGAAGGAAAAGTCTGGCTCTTGAGGCTCTTTCTTTCGCCACCCATCCATATGGGTGAAATGAAGAATGTTTAATTTGATGGTAAAAATATTAAGTAAAGCTTAGGTAATAGAATCACAGGTTAGAGGAAAATAATTTCAAAAAAACCTGCTCCATGTGCTTATTTTGTATGAGAAAGAAAAAAAAAAAACTTCTGTTGTATTCTCAGATTTTTGGAGTGTGTGTTAAAATAACCAGTACAATGAAGTGGTTGAATCTGCAGGTTTTATACAAAGAGATACGACCAATTACAGATTTAAAACAGTTAAGCACAAAGTTGTATTATTATTATTATTATTATTATTATTTTATTATTATTATTTTTGAGACAGGGTTTCTCTGGGTAGTTTTGGTGCCTGTCCTGGATCTTGCTCTGTAGACTAGGCTGGCCTCAAACTCACAGAGATCTGCCTGGCTCTGCCTCCCGAGTGCTGGGATTAAAGGTGGTGCGCCACCACCACCTGGCAAGCAAAGTCTTATGTTGTGGATATGAACGATGTGGTTCAACCTTCAATGGCTGTGCCTGTACTGAATCGATTTTACTTATCATCATTCTTTAAATAACATTGGATAACAAGTATTTACATGTTCTTTACATTATGTTAGGTACTGTGAATAATCTAGAAATGATTTAAAGTATATATAAGTATTGTATGGGACATAGGTAAATAATGTCCATTTTGTAGAAGGGACTTGAACACCCTTGGATTTCAGCATCTAACAGGGGCCTTGGCATCAGTCCCACGTGGATAATGAGGGACAACTATGTTAATTACCTGGACAAATATGACTGCTTTTAAACTTTTATTTATTTTTCCATTCTACAGTAAATTTAATTACTTAAATATAATTCCCTTTGTCATATTAAACTCTAAATAGAATTTATTTCTAGCCCAACATGTAGTTTGTAATGTATCATATCTGAGGGTTAATGATATATTTTGTCTTCCTGATGCATATTATCCCCACATTGACTACCAAGTCCTTGAGGTTTTATAGGTGTTTCTCTGGTCATCCTTACATACATATTTAAACCCTGTTTTCTTCTTTCCAGAGATGTAAAGCTTTATAATGCCTTCTGAAGTGCCATAGCAAATGAACCACCAAGGGAAGAACACCAAAACCACAACTTAGAATTATATATAACTATGTAAGTATATGCAACTAATAACTATAGCTATAAAACTCTCTATATAACTGTATATAGAGTTTTATATATATAATGTTTCTCTCTCTCTCTCTCTCTCTCTGTATGTATGTATATATGGGGCTTATTTCTTTCTTATTTAACAACTTGGGGTGAAGTTAACCAGGGACTTGGTTCCTTCTATGCTTTTGCATTACCTTCTCAGCCTGAAGCTTGCTCACCAGTACAATTTCGGGAAGTTCTAGCCTGCTCTTTGGAGAGGAGACATTCTTGTTTCTAAATACGTGACTCAGAGTTGTAGATATAAATGCTTTTCTATGCTGGCTGAAATAGAATTGCATATTCTTTCCTGGAGGGAAACTGTCACCTCTAGCTAGGTGACTATGTGCTGAGATAAAACTTGGGAGTTATGTAACAGAGAAGGAGAAGAACAGATATTGAGACAGGCTTAGCAGCTTCCAGATGAACCATGTTGGGACCTCTAGTAGTTATTTTCCCAATTGTTATAACAAAATACTTTACCAGAGTAACTCAAAGAAGGGTTTGATTTGTTGCCCATTTCAAGGGTATGGTCCATCACAGCGAGGAAGGCATGGCAGCAGGGGCTGGAGGCAGCCCTTTAGATTTTACCTTCAGTTAGGAAGCAGAGAGAGGTGAATACTGGTGCTCATCTTTCTTTTTCTGTTCAGTCTAGGACTCTATCTAGCTCCAGGAATGGCACCCACACACATGTAAGGGTAGCTTTCCATTTCAAATCACCCACCTTGATAATTCCTCACAGACATTCCCAAGAAGCTTGTGTCTTAAGTGGCTCTAGACTGGCCAGGTGGATGGCCAATATCAGCCATCACAGGATCTTTGGTCCATGTTCTAAAATGTCATAGGAGATCAATTTTGTTATATTCTGTACTATGAACTCCAGTATATTTTCTTGCAGATGAGAACCATCATTAAATAATAATAAATACCTTTTTAAAACTGTTGTGAGAATTTCTTTTGTGTAGAACATGAACTATGATCATAACCAACCCTATTTGCCCTCTGCAACTTCTCCCAGATCTCCCCACTCACACATCCACCTCCTAACTTCATGTCTCATTCTTAAAAATATTATCTACTAAGTCCATTCAGTGCTGCCCATATGTGCATGGGTGGGAAGGTATCCAATCGAGCATGAAAATTCTGCCAGTGCCCACACTCACAAAAAATGTAAATATATTTATTATATTGTCATGTTTTTATCTTTCTTAAGAACTAAGGCATGAAAATATTCTTCTTTATGTGTTATTTTTATTTATTTTTTGTGTGTGAGACTATAGGGCATATATGTGGATGATGCATAGGGACTTCAGAAGATAAACTGTTAGGGGTTGGTTCTTGTCATTCCCTTATTTTTTTAATTGAAATTTAAATAGAATATATTCTGAATAAAATTTCCCTTCCCTCATCTCCTCTGAGATCTTACCCACCTCCTCAACTCCATGATCGTGCTCTCTCTCCCTCCCTCTCTCACAAAAAACAAAACAAAAAACAGAATAAAAAGTTAAGAAAAAAGAAACCATAATAAAAACACACATACCCCATAAAAATACAAAATTAGAAACCATAACATACAAGCAAAAGAGCAGTAAGACAAAAAAAAATGTCTGAACAAAGGAATAGGAGACAAAAAGTCTACAAAAATACTCTTGAGTTTATTTTTTTTGTTGTTGTTGTTGTTGACATCTGCTGCTAGCATGGGGCTTGCCCTGAAGTGTGACTTAATATACTTGGTGAATCTTCATTGGAGAAAATTAAGTTTTCCTTTGCAATTGGACATCAATTGCAGATAGTTTCTTGGTAACCAATGGAATCCCATGTCCACTTCCTGCCTCAGCACTGGGACCCTGTCTGTCCTGACCCTAGTCAGCCCCCGTGTTTTCGGCTGCAATCTCTGTGAGTTCATATGTTTATTGGTCTGTTGTGTCTTGAAGACACTGTTTTCTTGGACTCATCTACCCAACCTCCCTCCGCCCCCAAGCTCTTATAATCTTTCTGTTTCCTCTCGGCTTAACTTCCTGAGCCCTGAGGTTTGTTGAAGACATCCCGTTTAGGACTGATTGTTCCAAAATCTCCACTCTCTGTACATTGTCCAGCTGTGGGTCTCCAAGTTAGTTTCCATCTACTGCAAGAGGAAACTTCTCAGATAATGGTTGAGTGATTGGTATTCACTTTGTTGATGCACGGTCTCTCTTGTTTTCTGCCTCTGTGTCTCTATCCCATGTTATGTTTGTCCTGTGAACAGGATGGCCCGGAGGCAGGAGACTAGCTGTAAAATATATTAGCAGCCTATCAGATGATACTACCTGTAAACACAGGGCACACTGACATCGGCACCTTCTGGTCAGGTTTCATAGCTATTGAAGTACAAGGCATGCCCAATAGAAGTTTTAGAGTGAAGTGAGTTGCTTCATGGGATTCAAAAGTCTGGTTTGGGAGAAAGGAGATTATGAGCTCAGTTAATTCCTATCACTCAGAATATCACCATAGGATGAAAGCCAAATCCAAGTTCAAGGGGGTCTCAAGAGAGAAAACAAGCAATGCACGTTGACAGATTGATAGAGATGTACTTACTACCCTTATAGAAATTTCCAAGGAATGTGAATGGACAAGATTTCAACACTATCATGGTAGGTGTAATAGTGTCTATGTTGAAATCTTTGGCAGTAACAAGATATCGCACCCCTGGGTCAGACGACAGTGACCTTGCTGTCTGGCAGCAGCTCTTAGAACTGAGTCACTAAGGATGAAGACTGGTGGCTGTTCCTTGGCAGCAGCACTTTTGTAGGCAATGGAGCATCACTGCTGTACCAGAAATCGGCATTAACAGGAAAAGTCTGCAGAAAACAAGCCACAGAGGAGGGATGCTTCAGTAGTGAAGCATCCCAGGCTTGCTTTGCTATGGACTGTATGTGTGGTCCCTAGGATTCAGATGTAGAGGGAAGGAGTTGAGAGGCTTTGGGACTTGTTTCTGTGTAAGTCTTGTCAAGACAGTAACTGTCTGATACTACTTCCTGGAATACTTTACCACCACCCCACCTCTTGCCTCTCCTAGCCAACACTTTAAAACTATTCTATATAACTCTTTTGGCCTTATTTGATAGGGCTCCAAGTCAATCACCCTTGATGTGGCACCATTGTTATACCATCACTGATTGGTTATGACTCTCAGAAGAAGGAAGGGCCCCAGTGTAGTGCCCACTCTACTCAGGGCAGATCAGTGAGTGTCTTCTATTCATTCAGACCCATGTCTTCCTTTGCACAGCCTTGGACTCCCTGTGAGTAACACCTGTTGCTCCTGACTCAAGACTCTAGGACAGAATAGAAACCACGCTCCTTGTCAACTGTCCCTTGTCCTTGTCTTTTGTTAAGACACAAGATTGAATTTTATTTTCTACTTATCATTAACTTTCCTTTTATCCTTTTAGTCTAACAAGATACCATATAAAAAGGAAACAAAAGCCATTTCATACAATGATTCAAAAAAATGTTTTGGAGTCGCCTTAGTTGGCATGGACTGAAAATATTTTAACAGGTGTGTTTTCTGATAAGAGGATTAAAGACAATGATATAAGTTTAGCTTCTAATTTTAAACAGGAAAAAATGTTACAGTATCCTGGGTGCTGTAAAAAGTCCCAAAGGCACAATAATGCAGATAACATTCTGCTTTGTGGTCGTTTACTAGATTTCCAGTTCATGCTTTGAATCCTCTGATTTTGGCAGAAAATTAGGCTTTAAAATCTCAAATGAGCTTCCAAAATGACAGCTTGTTTACTTTGGAATTCCCAACCCTCATTTTTGGCTTCTAGCATCCTTAAGACGTGATATTCCTTCAGGTTATTTTGACATAAAACTACTGGCTCTTTGGAGAGTGGTTCTGGCTATTAATGTCGACTCAGGTTGTACTCTATTTCTTGGGATTCCCATTCTATCATTTCCCTTGGAAATGTCTGTCCAGTTTTTAAAGCCTACCCTAAGGGAGCATCTCTTTAAGCCTTTGCAAATATCCACAAGTAAAGGCAATCTCCGCCTTATTGAACTCTACAGCTTTTGGTGTCAAATACAATGCCATACTCTAGTTATTTCCATGGCACGTCAGTACAAGCTGCTGCTCCTGTCATCTGGATTGTATAGAAACAACAGGGCTTTCTCATTCTGGAGGCTGGGCCATCCAAAGTACAACAGCAGAAGGGTCCAGGTCTTGTGAGCTCCCATCACCTGATTGAGAGTTGGCCATTTTCCCACTATATCCTCACAAGGCAACAGGGGCCAGGATTCTTTCCCAGTCTCTTTAATAAGGGCACCGCCCAATCATGGAGGCTCTGTACTTGAGATCTAATCCTATAGGCCCCATCTCCTATTACTACCTAGCGCCATGGTGCAAATGGAGGAAGGTACTCAAACTTTGGATCTGTAGCTCTTACTGGGATTTATGTGTTCAAGTTCATTAATCCATATGCTGCATTGTGTGAAGTGAAAAAACAAATATTTTACTTTTATCTTTTAGAAAATTCTTATGTTAATTCTGTTATTGTAGGAAAATTTATCTATTGGCCAGGAAAGTTGCAAATATGTAAAACTGAAGTCTTCCAGATTGTGCGTGACTTAAATGGTGTGTTAGTCATTTTTCTTGTTGTTGGAGTGACCAAATGTCTGACAAGGAGAGTCTTAGGAGGAGGTTTATTTTGGCTTAGGTTGGAGGGTACACCCCAGCTTAGAGGGAAAGACAGGGCAGCAGGAGTATGAGGAGCTGATCACGTGACATTTCACAATCGGGGAAATAGACAAGGTGGCATCCAGTTCACTTTCTCCTGTTCCTTTTTCATTCAGTCTGGGACTCCAACTCTTGGGATAGTATCATCCACGTTCAAGGAGCTTTTCTCCTTTGTTAAATACCTTCACAAATGCACCCAGGGGTGTGTCTTCTAGGTGATTCCAAATCTAGTCAATTTGACAATGAAGATTAGCTTGCATAGATGTTGACCCTGGTTTCAACTTCTGGACTGTGGGTGTCCTTTGGTCAGGGTCAGTGTGGACTAGCAAATGCTGAATGGCTAATTATCTGAGAAAAACAGACTAGCCAAACCTGAGTTGTAGTGGTGGCAGATTTCAAGCTGCCAGTATGGTATCGAACAGCTAAAAATGTCTGAAAATTTAACAATCAGTTCTAATGAGCTGTTGAAGGATGGCCCCAGGCTGTCATGGTCTGAGCTTTACTTATTTTGCTATCTATAGAATTTAGTAAATGTTAAAGGAGCTCTGAGTAATGTAAATATATAGTTTATAGGTGTTACATATTAAAAAGCCATCAACATTCTTTGTGTAGCTGCCAAGGACAGCACACAATTCCCAGTGTAGTGGTTCCTTCCTTATTTTTAATGTTTAAGCATTTGGGCAATATATATTTTTTTTAATGACATCCTTCTTAAAGTTGAGGTACAGAAGTTCCTGAGAAAATAGCAATTCATTATTAGCTTGTCTATGATAAAAATAATATTTATAAACTTTTCAGGAAAACGCAATGTGCCAAGAGGACAAAAAAAAATCTTCAAGGCTGCTATTTGATTAGTTTTTCCATGGTCCTCAGTGTCTATTTTCTTAAAGCACTGACTAAACAATTTATATTTTAGCTATTTAGTGGATGATGCCTTAAATATTTTCCTGACATATTAGTGCTTATACAAGGAAAGTCCTCTGAGTGGTTAATTAGTTTGCATGCTGGGAAGAAAAGCTGTGTGCTAGGCAAAGCCCATTAATTATCTAATGTCTGACCTCTGTATGGTAAAATATGTTTATTTTATAAAGGCCAAAGGTTTTAGTCTTTGTGTAAGTGTATCACTTATTATTTGCTTATTTTGGTTTAGAATAGTATAAACTCCTATATGTTATCTCCAAGTGATGTGTACTCATCTATTTAATAATAGGTAAGTAAAAGAATCATAATGCTGACCACATTTCATAGTTTCATATATTTCATCGTTAGGAGATAATATCTAAATTTAGTATAATTTTGGAAATGTTTAAGTAATTATGAATTTTACACATTGAATATAATCTTTCATATTTTCTATAGTTCTGTAGAAAATTTCATACACTTAGTAGCATAAATAATGAAAACTTACCTTGTTCTTTAGGTCAGAAATCCTGTGTGTCACTGGTCAGGACTGTGTTACTTTTAGAGGTGCTAGGAGATGATTTATTTATTTATTTATTTATTTATTTATTTATTTATTTATTTTGTCTCTTCCATCCAGCTTCTCAAGGCTTATGACATTTTCTCCCACTTTCAAAACAAGAACCATCAGGTGTGGTGATATTGTGTTCCTCAAAATATTGTGCACTCTAATAAACTTATCTGGGGTAAGAGAACAGAATAGCCACTAGATATAGAGGCCAGAAAATGGTGGCACACATGCCTTTAATCCTCTCACTTGGAGGGCAGAGATCCATCCGGATATCTGTGAGTTTAAAGCCACACAAACAGCCAGGCATGGTGACTCACGCCTTTAATCCTAGGAAGGGATGGCAGAAAGGTATATAAAATGTGAGGATCAGAACTAGCCTGGTTAAGCTTTCAGGCTTTTGAGAAGCAGTTCAGCTGAGATCCATTTGGATAAGGACACAGAGGCTTCCAGTCTGAGGAAACAGGATCAGCTGAGGAATTGCGACGTGAGGAAGTTGTGGCTTGTTCTGCTTCTCTGATCTTCTAGCATTCACCCCAATACCTGGCTCAGGTTTGTTTTTATTAATAAGACCTGTTAAGATTCATGCTACAGTCAGGTCCTGATAGCATATCACTTTGACCTCTTCTGTCCCTGGTCTATTTTTTTTTCCTAAATGAAGGCTATTTTATTAAAGTCTTTGTGTGTAGTGTTTCTAACCAATGAGGTTCTCCCAATACCAAATGGAAAAGGAGAGATTGTTGAACTCAGAGTCTGAGGAGGGGAATATATAATAGGAGTATCATTTAAGGAACAATATTTGGGGATGAATTGGACGAAAAGGAGTCAAGAGAAAGAAGTGGGAGGCCAGGAGTGTGGCCTAGCTGCATAGGAGGAGGTCCTTGTGGTAGAAGGGGCTTTGATGGGAGGAAGCAGACATTGTCTTAGTTTCCATGCTTAGCTGACCACAGCCAGACTCCTTGCTCCTCAATATGCTAGAAAGTGCTACATAGTGTTAAAATGAACCCAGACAGTGTATTAAATATATGAATATCAATCACAAGACATTACTAAGAGTAAAGAAGTTGATGTGACCAGATGTTTGGGTAAGTCATTAGTTACAGGTCATTGACCATTGGCACCAAGCTTTCTGGTAGCTGAGTTGCCCAGTCTCTAGTCTGTGTTTAAAGACTTGTGATTAGGTCTGCCTGGACAGTCCAGGATCACCTATTTTTATAAAGTCTGATGATGAGCCAATTCAGTCCAATCTCTACCCTTACTTCCCCTTTGCCATATGATCTCCATATTCATAGGTTTGGGAAATTATCCCATGGACATTGCTGGATAAAGGTAGCAAGGAGTGTTGTTCCATATGCCACATATCAAATTGCCCAAACAGTTTTTATATCTTTAAACTTCACTTCTAAGGAAACTAAGCTTCAGGGCACTACACTGTTTTCCCTGGTTCTCTGGTGCCAAACAGTATTTTCTCAGCAAACTGAAAGAGATGCTAGTATAACCAACTGTAAGCCAGGCCCCCCTAATTTCATCTTGCTCTAAGCTTCAATTTTGTTTTGAGTGTGCTCTTGGTTTTGCTCTTTTTCCCTTTAAGGAATCCCTACTTCAAGGATTGCACTTCTTGTCTTTTCTGTTTCAGAAGTGTCTGCTGAGAAAAATGATTCAAAGTGATCAAGCAAGGGACTCATTTCAGCAACGTGAAAGACAATATAGTAAAAAAAATAATCTTTTAGACAAAAGTCTCATATTTTTCAAGATTCATAGAATGTAATTAGTGTCTGGGAAATGCTTGAGGTAAGGAACATGGTATTAAGCGTCAGCACAGTTGAAAATAGTTTCTTAGCAACTGGTATGGCATTCTTCCCCACAGGTGACTGTGATCCTGGCCATTTTGTAGTTGAGGAAATGGAGGCTGAGAGGGACTGGTGCTTACTGTGTGGCCTTTTGGCCCATCTTTGCTTCAACCCTAAATGTCTCTGAGTCAGTTTGACTCTCTCCAGGCTGAGATTCTTCCTTGACTCCACGTCCTAGTACTCTGCAGCCATTCCCCATTCTGAGGAGTTTGCTTTGAGTAACATCGTCTGCTACCTTCTGGTTTCCAGGAAACCATGATCCTGATTTGCTTTTTGAGATAGTGACAACGCAAATAAGTTAGTTACTTGTTCAGTGCAGTAAGTTAGCAACGGGATCTAAAACTGAACAGAGTTCTCTATTTTTATCCATGGGGGAGGGGATTTTATCTTTACCATACAACTTTTAGCAAATGCAGGGAATGTATGGGGGTCTTTCAAAATAGAAAGAAAATGCATTGACTTCAACAACCCCATAAGACATTCAGTCAGTAAATAAGGAAAACTTTTGTTATAATATACATAAAAAATCCAAGTGTGAATAAGGAGTAGCTAGGTAAATAGTGTACACCCCTCTATTACATTCCTCCCCAGTAAGCTCTGCTATCTTGTAAGCAAATTCTTACTTTTTTGTGCTTAATTTTGCATGTAAAGTACCATTAAATGGGAATATTTCCTTATCTACTTTGTAAAAATTCCATCCATATTATCAAATAACAACCTAACTATAAGTTTCTCTAAAATATTTTCCACATGCTAGAAAGAAAACCCCAAATTTGGAGTTCTCTGTCTTTATAGATTTGTATATATTTTTAGTGTCTAGTATATTAAAAGATCATCTGTTTTCACTTAGTTTTATCTTCTACAGACCTAGAAAAACACATCATAGATTTGTAGGTACTTTAATGCCTAGTGTTTGTTCAATAAATAGAAAAAGCTAATGTTGGGCAAGTGCAGTGTTAGTCAAATATTTTACCATTTCTAGTGATTTTATTTGTGAAAATAGGAGATAATTGAGCAGTTTCTTGATTACTTTAATGTTCTTTACAAATAATGTAGGTTTACATAATGTAATAAAATTTGGAAAGTGCATTGTTTTTCATTAATATTACTTAAAAGATGTATATCTTCAGAATTATTGTCTATAAATAATAAATATTTTGAGTGACTAAATTCATTTCATAGTGGGATAAAGAACTTTGATGGAAAATTTATGTGGATTCTAGGCTTCAAGGTAAGTTGGTCATGTCAGTATCAGTGATTTTGACAAACTAGTTAACTCTTCCATTTAAATATATCATTTGTAAAATGAGGTTACAAATATTATTTCAGTTTAATATATTAAATTGAAACTGTGTGTCTGGATCATGCTAAATATTGTTCTGCCTGACTACCATCTTTCATTAATTATACCTTTCTTTAGTAGCCAATCTGCAAGGCAAAATGCCTTTATTTTGTAAGACAAATTAAGATGCCATTTATTTGAAGTTTAATATGCACAGTAAAATCTAGACAGATATTTGAGAAGTTATTTAGTATTATCAGTGTATTGGACATCTCTTTTCCTTTCTTTCTAGAAAGATGTTTTGGGCAAATTGCTCTTGAAGAGACCAAAGGTGCTAATTTCTGTAATGTATTATGGAAGATAACAATTTCTACAGTACCTCCTCCCACATCCTCCATGCCCTTGATAACAGAGATGTGTTCTAGTGTGTTCTAGAACAGGACAGTTGGCTTTTCATAAGGTGTGTTGAGTGTGTGGTGCAGTTAGAGGTCTGTCCTTCCCCTGTCCTGTAGGGTGCTGCTAGCTGCTCCAGCTTTTTTTGAAGGAGATGCCTTAAAAAAGGCTGAGTTATTCACACCTGCTGCACATCAGGTGACACAGAATGACAAAATCTCCAATTTTTGTTAAAGTATCCTGAGTTTGATTTTCACAATTGTGACCAAAGTCTTAAAGCTTAAGCACATAAAGGCAACTAATCAGCTGGGTTAGCTACATGCTGCTCTTTCTTCCCTTTTCAAACCTCCAACTTTCAGCCTTTGCCCATCGAGTAAATAACATATCTACCAGGTAGAGCCTCTGGATATGGACAGTGCACAGTCTAACTTCTATGTTGGGGCTGAACTCTGTGTCTTGACCCTTTTTCTTTGACAAGTGCTACAGTTTGACTGTGTGGGAAACTCCAAAGAGGAAGTATGAGTCATTCAACTCAGTGTTTTCATGGGGGAAGCCCTCTATAGCACATGCTTCTTTCTCAGAACCGCTGGGAACAGGAAAGAGGAAGATCAAGTTCTTCAACTCTGTGCTTAAATAGCAACTTAAGAAACTGTGAGAATGTCTATTCCACGTGACCAAAAACTTAACCTACCCGAAACACCAAACTGACGGGTTTGTTGCATACTATGATTTATTACAGGAAATTATATTTTGATTTGTGATCATTTTCCTGCCGTCTACATTCCCCCTTATATTCCAAATAATTACTGTTTTCTGTTTGTTTGTTTTATTGTTGTTGAGGTAGTATCTTGTTTTTTAGCCTGTGCTAACTTAAAACACTACATATTCCAGGG
>CABHPH010154731.1:0-44893 GCA_902168325.1 Peromyscus nudipes
ACTCTTACTCAGAACACTTGGATGATATGATTAACATTTTACAGATTTTGGAAAGGTGAAAACATAAAAGATTGAAGAATAGAAGTTCACAATAAAATTCAAGAAAGTATTACAAACAGAAGCTGTGTGAGGAATATTAGAACACTGATATGTCAGAAAGAAGAAAAAATTCTGACTAGAAAGTAGCAAATTGTCATGTAGTAAAAGATTATTTTAAATTTATATTGATACTGTTAATTTTAGTGAGAGTGAATTACGTCTCTAACAAAGTGGTTAACACAGAATTTGTAATAATAGCTATCATGAAGATTGTTCAAGAACCAGTTGCGTCAAGTTGTGCTGAAATAATGTTTAGGGAGTTAAAACAATTAAGAAGTTAAAGTATAAAAGATTGATTAAAGTTGATGTTGAAGTGGATATATATTACAAAACTGAGCAAGTTGGAATGATATTAAGAAGTTTAGAAGTGGTAAAAAGTGTATATTAGATAAAAGTGATAGGGTTAGGGAATCCATGATTTATTCATTAGTTAGAAGATGACATTAGAGAATATTTTGTCCCAGAAATTCTACTTGCATGTTCTCATAATTAATTTTCCTTAATTATATTTTTGTATGTATAGATATCGCTACATTTGGTTCTGGTATTAGTGTAAAGGAAGAAAGTGAAACATCTGTGAAAGCAAATCACAGGAACACATGACAATAATTAATTTGGAAACCATAGTTTCAGCAATTTGTTTCTGTAAAGAGTAATATTTACTTCTTCAGAACACACCAAGCACTCTAATAAGACAGAAGATTTGAGGAAAATTGGGATGAAAAAAAATCAATTTTTTTATTTTGTTATAAAATAAGTATGTAAATAGCATGGACAAAATTGTTTCTCCTTTGCTCACGGGAGAATTTTACTGGAGAAGTTAGAAGAAATGTCAATTTTACATAAGTGCTGCCACATTTGAGAAACTTGAACCTTAGAATTGCCACAGAAGAGGTACAGAGAGAATGCAGAGCAGCTCTAACAATATGTCAGATCAGTCAGGATAAGTGAGTGTTTTTTGGTGAAAGAGAAATGGCTGTAAAGATATTTCCTTTGTTCAGATTGAAACTAAAAACTCCAATCTTACATAAAGTAAACATTGTTTCCTGAAAGGTTATTTCAGATCTAAAGCTTGCTATTTTTTATTTACTGAGTATGTGCTAATCATGTTCCCATGCATACTCAGAAAAAAATAGTGTCCTTTCATATACAAGAGGCTATGAGAACATTGGCATACTAGTTAACACAGCAAGGATGAATGATATCTGTCATACAGTTCCAACATTTGTTTCACCTTCTGCCTGGAGTTCAGGAGCTTAGCGGCCTCTTATGTATGTGCCTGCTATCTACAGATTGTGAAGTGAATCATCAGATCTTCTCTACTGTAATGAGAATGGAGAAACCTGCTGTAGCTAGTTCACAGAAACGATGGCTGTCTCCTGCTCGAGTGATGCATTCATATAACAATGTAGATTGTGTGAAACGGTTTCCTTTGCAAGAACAAAAAGGCAGCTTCTGCACAAATAAAATGGTTTTGCAGTATTGGAGCTCAAAAATAAAAAAGCCAAACTGGAATTCCAAATATATGTCTTCTCCATTTCATTAAAAAAAATCTGAATAGAAAATGTAAATCAGTTATCAGAAGTCTTGTTTCCCCTTGGCAAGTAAATTTCTGTATCATTTCCTGTATACGACTCATTAAGTTCCACCTCTGCATCTTGCACATGTCATTACCTCTTGTCAGCCTGCTGAACATCTATCTACTTCCTTCTCCAAATCTGATTATTTTGCAATTACCTTCAAGAGATAGGCTCTCGGTCACCTTTTTGGAAAGCTGCTCTATCTGCCTCTACTGGCTCCAGGTTAGGGTTGAACTAATATTAGAAGTGATTAAGTCTTTCTAAACAGACACACAAAAGGAAATGTGTATAGAGTCTGATCAGCCAAGTCCTACATGGGGCATTTCATGAAATAGGAGTAGTCAAAATAAGACAGGCAAATCCCACAGGAAAGAAATCTAATGAGATCTTAAAGAAATCTAGTGATCTTGTTCTAAAAGGACATGACTGCTGTTGCCACCTTTGTGATACGTGAATGGAATTTAAAAAAATCTCAGTTTAGACTAAGGAATTCATTTCTCTACATTCAGATGATGCTTTTCAAACTTTATCTATTGGTCCAAAATGATCATTCACTATTCTCTAGTAGTTAGTAAACTTTTTCCTTTTGTTCACTTGTCTGTTTTAATGTCTTCAGGAAATTCAATACACTGTTTTGTTTTTATTTAATTTTGTTTACCCACCTAATGTGCAAAAGCCAAATTTCCTCCTATCAATTAACCAATAGATAAAAATCCCTTTCTTGATCTGGAGGTTTTCTAGAAGTCACCTCTTTCAGAGACTAGGAAAACAGCTCCTTTGTTTAATGTACTGGCTGCACGAGTGTAAGGAACTGAGTTTAGCTCTCCAAAGTGAATGTAAGGCTAGATGCAATACTGAGATCCTTGACTCAGCTCTCCTATAACATGAGAAGTGGAGTGATGCAGTACTGAGTCACTATAACCCAGCCTTCCTACAAGGTGAGAAGTGGAGCCAAGAGAACCTCCAGGAGCACACAGGCAAGCTAGCATGACTTACGTGGAGTCACACATGTCTTAAACAGTCAGAAAAGGCAGAAGGCAAGGGCCCATTCCAGAGGCCGTCCTTGGTCCTCTACATTTTTGTAGTGGTTAAGTGGAATATATGCTCTTTCTCTCTCACTCTTTCTCTCTCTTCCTTTCTCTCAACACACATATACACAAACATACACATAAATACACAAAGAAAAAAGTCCTTTCAACTCCTAAAGAGATTTTTAAGCTTGATTCATTTCTGAGACACTATTAAGCCATGTTGTTGACCATTCACTATATGATGAATTATCAAAATGAGTGAAAACACAGAACCACTCTCCTTTTTCTGATGATGGCTAGCACATTATTCAGAGACACATACAATAAGAAATGAAATTAAAATAAATGTATACAGTATATCTCACACATGAAAATGTATTATGGCTAATACACTTGGAACGAAATTTTATTATTTGGTATCCACTGTGTGGCTATCTATATTTTGGTGAACATGAAATGTCTCTCAAAAAATGATAACATTCAAGCTAAGATTTGATTGATAGGTAGGAGTCATCTTTAACAAAGCACTCTGTTAGGAAGGCTAGATGCTGACAAGAGGGCCTTGAGAAGTATGCTAACAGCCAGGATTGCTACTGCCCCGTGGAGCTGTTCATTGTGTCTGGGCTGATACAAAAGTGGAAAAAGCTGGCTTGCTAAAAATGCACTGAATGACCTAAGTAAACGCAGTAGGCTGTGGGGAAAGATCTGAAGAGGATTGGTGTTACTTGGGTCACACATTTGGGAGATGTGGGACTCATTCCGTTCTTGTCTTCCTTAAGGAATGAGCTTAGTCAAAATAGTTTGAGTGAAGTTTAATTACCAAAGCAACTAGTTAGTAAAGCTAAGCAAAGCAGTCTAAAGATAGACTGCAGTGGCCTACCCCTAGTCTAAGAAGCAGCTTAATGGGGTCTACATTCTGGATTTTAAATACATATTTATGAATTCTGATTCATGTTATAAGATGGGCCAATTTTTTTTGTCTAAATCACAATGAACTTAATCTCATTTTCAAATATTTCTTCCCATGATCACTGCAAAAGCGGAGGGATGTAAAGACCATGGTGTGATTAATTATAACTGTGCTAAGCCTTTTGAGATGGCAGACTCTGTGCAAAAGTGTAGATTGGCATAGGGTTAAGACATAAGTGTAGAAATAAGTATATAAAACCACACAGAAGCATTCCAACCACCAGTAGACACAACTTCCAAGATGCAAGTGTAGTTTTCCTTGGTTACCTCATATCTAGCTCCTTGTCCATCAGGTAGTCTCATCCTGGAATACAGAGAGACTTTTGGAGAAATCGTTCTTACAGTTCAGTCTGTTCATTGCATGTATGTGAAAGGATGATGATGTCCTGCATCTATCTATCCCCCAGGTGAATATGTGTGGTAGTCTAAATGGAATGGGGTACGCAGAATCATATATTTGAAGACTAGGTCCCCAGTAGATTGAACTGTTTAGGAAGGATTTGAAGGTGTGGCTTTGTTGGGAGAGGTGGGTCACGGTGGGTAGGCATTGAGGTTTTGAAAAATTTGCAATACTCTTAGTGCGACTTTCCATCTCTGCCTTCTGTTGATGTGAGCTCTCAGTTGCTGCTCCAGTCCCCTTCAGCAATGTCTTTGTTCTGTCGTTATGGACTCCAACCCTCTTGAACTTTAAGCATAATTAAGGGCTTCTTTTAAATGTTGTCTTGGTCATGGTGTTTAATCTGAGCAATAGAAAAATAGTGCAGAGTGCGTTGTGGGGGTAGATAATTGAGAGTGTTGACTTTCGAGCAACAGTCAGAGCTCGCCAAGCACGGCTTTGTGTTTGAGAAGACCGTCTTGTTGCTCACCTGGTCAGTTTGGGTCTCCTATTCTGCTGTAATCTCTTTTATTTAGCACTACCTGTATTCCTGGCCTCTCCATTTTAACTATATCATTTCTTGTAAAGATATCAAATATTTTCACTATGTAATCCATGCTTGAATTTATTTTAAGCACAATAAAAACCACCTGAATATGTATTTCTGTAAAAACGAATAACAAATAAGTAGGGATGGGGTAGAGAGATGCATTAATAAAACTTTCTGTTTTATATAGAATGTTAACAAATGTAATGGGGTATAACAAATAAAGTTATGTGTTTCAGGAATGTTTTGTAAAATTTCTTCAAAGGAATTGCTGTAGGTTTTTTATTCTTTATTTTCATTATTTTTAAGAATTTTTTTATTCATTTTACATACCAATCATAGATAGCCCTCTCCTCCCTCCCCTCCCACCTTCCTCCTCCCAACTCACCCCCATTCCATCCTCCAACAAGGCAAGGTCTTTCATGGGGAGTCCACATAGCCTGGTACATTCAGTAGAGGCAGGTCCAAGCCCCTCCCCTTGCATCAAGGCTGTGCAAGGTGGCCAACCATAGGTAGTGGGCTCCAAAAAGCCAGCTCATGCACTAGGGATGAATCCTGATCCTGATCTTGCCAGGGGTCCCCTTAAGCAGATCAAGCTATACAACTGTTTCACTTACACAGAGGGCCTAGTCCAGTATCATGGAGACTCCACAGCTGTTGGACTACTAGCAATAGTGGAGAGGGTGCCTGAACTGGCTTACCCCAGTAATCAGATCAGTGAGTACCTTGACTGTCATCATAGAGCCTTCATCCAGTAACTGATGGAAGCAGATGCAGAGATCCACAGCCAAGCACCAGGCCAAACTGTAGGTTTTTGTGGGAGAGACAGCATAGAGTAATGACTGAAAGAGACTCCAATAGCTGACTGGTGTACCCATGTATGGTTGTTTCTACTGCTCACCTACAAAACCTGGATATGTGCGGAAAATCTAGACAGAAATCCAGGAGTTTTCTTTAAGTAGCATTATATTTGATGAAACATGAAAAGAACTGAGTGTATTAATCTGAAGTCCAGGAATGGCATCAGTAATTGGAGGTGCAAGTTAAAACATCTGCACATGGGAGAAAAGAAAGTCTTCAGTCAATTTCTTCCAGAAAATATAGATGATGTCTACATTACAGATAAAGCTGATAGTATTTTGTCTTGGCTTTGTTTCTGAGAGTTAAAAACATTTTGATGTATTTAGACATCTATCTCAAAATTACGGTAAGAATCAGGGAAAGTTACCAACTGTAGGATCTTAAAAATACCATCTATTTTCCTTTAAACTAGTAAATGGGTAAATGGCCTGTCCTCAATAACAACAAAACAAACAACTCAGACATTGGATTCGAAGTTAGTGGTGCAAACAAGCATAGATGGATATAAATCCACCACAGGCAACAGTTTAGGAAAGAAAACTTTCTGCAGTGATGGGGCACTGTATTAATGGTGAGTTGTGCTGGCAATTCAAACTATTATTTGGTGTTTGGCAGCTGTGAGGGTTTTAGCACCAACCCTGCTCTTCATTGTGATTTGAAAGGTCAATCTTTTACACACTACCAGAGTTAGGCCCACCCAATAGTTACGAATGGTTCTCAATGGCCTTCCTGGAGTTTGATCTGTTTTAATTAGACAGGTGGAATTTGGCTTAACCCAAAGCAGCATTTGATGAAGAGCTGTATCCTTCAGTCTATGGATATTTTTATTACTTGCAGCTAGACTTCGAGAGGACACAGAAGGAGCTGTGCTTATGCTCAATTTGAATTCCATTTTATCTTTGTATTTTGTGACTGTAAGGAAAATCATCTATTACATGGATTAAATTATATAAATTTATGTAGTTGACTAGTTATGTGGATAGACACCTCAAATTTGTGCATCACACAAGCTTGCTTTAAAAAAAAATCAAATTCAATGCCAAGAAACAAAGTGTACTTTGCAAGCTTCTTCACAGTTTCTCTACCTCTGTGAGAGACAAAATCAGTCTGGAACACAGCCATTTCTAATTAAAAAGAATTTATTACAATTTTATTTTATTTTAAACATCTGTTTGACTGTTAAAATGCAAATTCCCCCAATATAACTTAGGAACTGTAAATCAGAATTTCAGTGATTGGGACTAGTGTCCCTGGGTAGATTTTATACATAGTTAAAACTTAGCTCAACTCTACTATCTGGTGTGCTATTCCAGACTGTGCCACTATGAATGCAGACTTGATACTTTCTGGAAAAATAGTCTCTCTAGTGAATACTGTAGTACTTAATAACTATATACATCATTAGAATGCCTCAATTCCCTAAAAAAAAATCACTGCTTACAGATTATATATAACTGGAAAAGTGGATTGTCTTCTTACAAAAGTGAAATGCATGTCTTTATGATTAAAAAGAAGCCTACAAAATTACTGTATGCTTAACAATGGGACATGTGAGACTCCTGGATTTTCTGAATTGTAGTATATTAGATATTATAAAACCTTTTACCCCTAGTTTGAATATTTAAATACACACATATTAGAATACATATATACATAATAGATGCACATATATCTTCTCTGTCCTGCAATCTTAAACTTTTTCACATATTTAATAAAAAGGTTGGTCCAGCCAGATGGCTCTTCTCATAAAGGCACCTAGAGCCAAACCTGACCACAAGAGTCTGACCAAGGACTCACATGGTACAGGGATAATTGCCTTATCTTTAAGACGTCCTCTCATGTCCACACAGGATGTGAAACACACACACACACACACACACACACACACACATCAGTAAATGAGTAAATGCAAACAACAAACCCTCCTATATTTTCCCCTACCCCTCTGGTGCTGATTTTTTAGTGGATATTTGTATATGTTCCAATTTCTTATCGGCTTTATCACATGTTATTTTATAATTTTCATTCATAACTGATACATGATGTACCAGAGGATTATTCTCAAGATATAGGACAATTGATGTACTATTTTATATGAATTATACCAATTTACCATTTAACAGTATTTTATATCACATACAATTATAAAAGGAAAAAAAAGAGAATCTGAATCTGTAGTTTTGATTCTAAACTATGGCATTAACACTGACCTAAAGAAACCAGTATCCTATGAAAATAATTCTTCAAATTCAGTCTGGGATACTCACATCTTCACAGCAGTTTTCACACACATTTTCCCTCACTGATGTGCTCTGTATCTACAATTCAATTCATGTTACTTCTCTGGTCGATCTTGCTCTTTTGAATTGTAGGTATCTCTTGTGTCAAATATGAATTCACTAGTCTGCTGACTTAGGTCATCAGACTTGCTTCCCTCATATTCTTTGTATTATTGCAAAATAGGCTCTTAGATTTTATCTTTTCATTTAATGCCCCCCATGGACACACAAACACTCCTAACAATGTGATTGGAAAAAAAAAAGAATCTAAAGTGCTCCCCAAACTTTGAGTTTATCCTTCAAATACCTAAAATAATGAAATAATGAAATTCTGTCCAACACATAGTACAGCCCAGTGACAAAGTATCCAGTTAGCATGCATTTTGACCTGGCCCATCTCTTGGGTCATGGAAAATACATAAGTCAATAAGTCACCTTCCAACTTACCATATTACTTTTTTCATATCTTCTTATGGTAAAATTCCTCCTATTTATTATTATTATTATTATTATTATTATTAATGGGTTTTTTGAGACAGGGTTTCTCTGTGTAGCAGCCCTGGCTGTCTTGGAACTCACTCGGTAGATGACAGTCGCCTTGATATCAGAGATCTGCCTGCCTCTTCCTACCACATACTAGGATTAAATGCCTGCACCACCATCACCTAGCTACACTTACTCATTTTTAATGTTATATTATAAGCTGAAATATAGATCATCATGTTGAGATTCATGAACATAGAATCCACTTATCAATATTTTTGATAGATATAGTTCTAGTGTTAGCCAATTTTCCATCAATTAATATAATACTTGATGAAAATCAAATTAAAGGATGACGAGTTTATTGTGACTCTTAATGAGAAACTTCAATCTATGCTTCCTTCAGTGAATTGCTCTGTTTCCACTTACTCTGTGAAGTCTGTTTACATTACACCATCCTGGGATGAAAGAGCTAGATAGAGATAGAGTTAGAAATACATGATAAAGATAGAATGTAGAAGAGGGAGGAAAAGGAACAGAAAGAGAAGGAAGAGGAGCAAGATCCAAGAAAAAGTAGAGAAAAGAGAGAAGAGGCCTGGGAACAATATACAGAATTTCTGTGAGTGTAAGTAACCGATTTCTTTCAAGTAGACTATATATTATGTTATCACCACTTCTCCTGATTTCATTAGACTATGAACCCACTGTTAAATTTATCAGTTGATACAAGTAAATAGCCCATTTATTTGTTAATAGCCTGTCAATTGATAATCAAGCTGTTATCACAGGAGCCTGAGGGGGTGATTTAAAATTGCAACCAAGTCTGGATAAATTTCTTTATTTCTGTGTAAGAAAATTCTTTTGGAGAATTTCATACAGGAGAATTGTATTTATATCATTTCCTCCAATCCATCTACTCCATGCCCCCTGCTTACTCAAATGTGTGTATGTATAAGTGCTTAGGACAGATCATTTGTAATTAGATAGTCAGTCAGGCAGGCCATCTCTGGAAAAGATTGATTCACTCTCACTAGCCATTAATTGCTTCTAATTCTTTTTCTAGGATTGGGCCTTGGTAGATTTCTCCCATCTACATTGGCATATTAACTGGTGTTTTAAGTCCTGGTTATACAACCATATGGTTAAGATTTCATGGGTGCAACCTCCCTGTCCTATCATCTAGAAGATGGTATCTTGGAGCATACTACCTCATCCTTTTATGTATTTCTAGGGGAAAATGAGAAAAAACAAATAAAATGGGTTGGAAATCTTTCAGTTTTTTTTTTATTAAAGCCTAAAACTAGTCCTTTCATGTCTTCATGGATTACAAATTGCATTCTTAGGCAGAGCATATTTATGTCCTTGTTGGGGGACCTCTGACCTGCAAAATCAACAACCTCCATATTTTATTAAATTAGAACAGAAGGATGTAATCCTGTTTAGGATCATAGCTCCAGATTCATAACTATTTTAATGACTTCATTTTTTCTCATCTTTACCTCCATTGTCTCAGGATAGGATACATAAAACGGTGTTATAGATCTTTCCATGGAAGACATCTTCTTTTTTGCTTTTTAACAACAAATGTGCTCCCTCCCTACCTGCAAAAACAGTAGTCTAGATTTATTTGTCCAATACTATCTCACACTAATTATTCATTGTTTAAAATCTGTTTTTGTCTTCCAGAACTTCACTGAAATTTCTCTCACTAAGTTCATCAGAAAAGACTCCTCAAGGTTTCATCTACTAAAGACTTGATCCTCCGGACAGTAATACTCAAAGTAATCCCTGGATAATGACTGGGTCATGAAGACTCTGACCTCATCAATGGATCAACCTAATGGTAGATTCATAATTCATAGGCTTTTGATAAAGTGACAAAACCTCAATAGATGGGACCTATTTAAAGGCAGTGTGTTCCCAAGGGCATGTCTTCAGGGAATATATCTTTCCCATGGCCTCATTCGAGCTCTATTCTTTATCCTTTCTCTTTCTTTTTACCTTTCTGTCTCCTTTCCATTTTATAGTCCTATAAGTCCTAAATGTATTTCTCATTCTTTAAATTGATTTTTCCAGGTATTTGTTTCAGTGAAAGAAAGCTAGCTAATACCCTGATTTAATTATTACAAATGAAATCCAAAGTTCTTTCATTAAAGAACAGGCTTCTCATGGGGATCTTTAGAAAAAAAGTATTCTGCCTTATTATGTATTCTTTCTTCTGTTCAAAACAATTTTCTTACATGCTTTACTATTCACTTTAATACATTTCCTATGCACTGGTAACTCCCATGGCTTTATTGGAATCCCAGTGACTTTCTTTGAGATATTCCAGCTGCTTAATGCATAACACCCCATCCTAATATCTAATAAAAAACAAAGGCTCAGCATGTCTGAATGGAAATACTTTTCTTCTTACTTAAACCTGTGCCTCTTTATTTTCTTTCTTGATTCAATGCACAAATTCTATTTACTCACCAAAGTCATAATATAATAGGCAAACCAAGAATCTACTCACTTGGTCTTCTCACCTTAATAACTATAAGAATTCATCCTCCTAAATTAATCTAAATTCTATTTGCTTGTTCTACTTTAATTTTAATGGATTTTCTAATCTTTTATAAGCATACTACATAGAACTAACCAAAAAAAGTAGTAATGTATGAAAGTAACATGTTCATGATAAAAATAAAAATATTAAACATGTAAAACTTCAAATTAGTGCATATTTCACACATACATGAGTGTGTGTGGCTGTGATACTGAAAATTGAAACGAAAGCCTCAGTCATGTTAGGCGAGTCCATATGTTTGAGCTAACATCTCAACCGTATTTATAATTTCTAATAAATTTCACTAAGGTAGATTTGAAATTTTTATTTCAAGTTTAAAATGGTTATCAATATTTCCATTTACATATCACTGTTAAAAGATATTGAAAATGACTAATTTTTATCTGAAATTTTCTGCGTTCATAATTAACATATGCTCATTATTATCAGTAGAATTAACATATAATAATGCATGTCCTTTTATCATGTGCATGCATGCATCTTTGTTTCTATGTCTGTGTCTTTGTGTTAACTCGTGCAAATGATTGTTGGTAAACGCAGAGGCCAGAGGCATCACAGATTCCCTAGACCTGGACTCCAAGGACATTATGAGCACTCCTAAGTGGGTGCTGTGAACTAAGTCTAGGTCCTCTGAAAAGAAGACTATAGGGTACTGATCCATCTCTTGAGCTCTTAAAACTCATCTACAACTATTTAGTTTAAAATTACAACAAAACTCTATAATTTATAACTATTCTAATATAAATTGTTAAAATAAAATATTTTTAAAATAAAAGTTCAAGTATATTTAACAAGTGAGGGATTGGTGATGCTTATCTGTTGTAATTTTGATACATTTACCTATTTTTAATTTTTCATTTCAAATGTGATAATCAAAAATTAATCATATATATATATATATAGTATATATCAAAATGTTTCCAAAAATGATATATAAAATAACCATCAAGGCACAATTTCTATTAATTTTCATATTATACATACTAAATATTTGGAAAATATTTTTATATAAATACATTTTTCAAGAGTTAGGTATGTTTCAATAAATTATTTAGTTACTTTAAACTACTTAGCTTTTAAATTTAATAACAGTGTGTAGGGTCAAGGAAATTTGAAATGTTAGTAGATTCCTAAACTCTTAAAAAATAAGATTGAGAAAGTTCAAAGTTTTTGCAATATATCCCAAAATCACAAAATACAATAGCTACAGAATATAAGTTATAGATGATCTGAGCTGTGATTTCTATTCTGCCCTGATATGGAAATTGATATTTAGGACTGTGCATTTATTTATATCATCTCAACTCAGAGTAAAAGTTTAAGAGTTACAAATGGCAAAAATATATTTAGTCTTCTAGAAAATTTGTTATTGTCTCTTAGTATTTTGAAATGTCAGAACACCAAGTGAAGATAGAGTATTCAGGTTTAAGATCGGTTGCACCTTTAATGTGAAATTATTTCCACAATTTCCAAACTGGATAAAATGGAGTTGAACTGTGAAAGAAAATATCAATATAAACTTAAAACTTCATATAACTAACAAGCTACTCTGGTCTGACAAGACAAAAGCAAAACAAAAGATGAATTATAAATTATGGATTAGCTATGTCTAGAAGTTTGGCGATACTTTATAATGTGCCACGTCCAAATTTTATAAGTAAATGTCCTGAGTACCTGTGTAGTTTTGTATTTTCACATAAAATGAGAATTTAGTCCTTTAATACTGAAAACAAAGACCCAAATACTTTGACAATGCTTGCTGATCTATAGTGATCACAATACAGAAACAATAAGAAAGAGAACATGAACTCAGGCATGAGATCCTGAATTCAAATCCCCAGCACTGAAGTAAATAACAAGACCTAACTTAATTTTATTTGAAACCCCAAGAATTGCAGGGCAGAAACATGTGTGTTCCAAAAGCTCACTGGCCATCTAGCCTAGCTGACATGGTGACATTTCAGTTCAGTGAGAGATTGTATCTCAGGTCAGTAAGGCAAAGAGAAGGAGACATCATATACTGACCAACTCATGTGAGTTTAGGTGACACCAGCACCCATCACTAATAATCATGAGATACACAGACACATTTAATAAATGAGAAATAAAACCAAGCTTATACTTCTCAAAATAAGGCAAACACTTTAAAAACAAGCATATAAGAAAATGTTCAGTGGCACTAACAATCAGGAAAGTATGAATACATACCACAACCAAACATACCCTGTGGTGATATTGTGTTCCCCAAAATATTGTGTACCCTAATAAACTTATGTGGGGTCAGAGAACAGAACAGCCACTAGATATAGAGGCCAGAAAATGGTGGCACACACGCCTTTAATCCTATCACTTGGGAGGCAGAGATCCAGCCAGATCTCTGTGAGTTTAAAGCCACACTGGAAACAGCAAAGTATGATGACTCACACATTTAATCCCAGGAAATGATGGTAAAGGAGAACGGTATATAAGACATGAGGACCAGGAACTAGAGCTGGTTAAACTTTCAGGCTTTTGAGCGGCAGTTCAGCTGAGATCCATTTGGATAAGGACACAGAGGCTTCCAGTCTGAGGAAACAGGATCAGCAGAGGAATTGCGAGGTGAGGAAGCTGTGGCTTGTTCTGGTTCTCTGATCTTCCAGCATTAACCCCAGTACCTGGCTCCAGGTTTGTTTTTTATTAATAAGACTTTTTAAGATTCATGCTGCAATACCCCTTTCACTAAGGGTTTCTATTATAAAATAGACTAAAGATAGCAAGCAATACCAACCATGCAGAAATGGAACTTTTTACACTGTTGGTGGGAATGTAATTGCTCAAGCTTTGTGGAAAACAATCCTAAGTTCCTTGATAAAATAAAACTATCCAAATATCTGATTCTTGTATGCGTATATGAAGTTAATGGAATCAGATATTTGGAAAGAGATACCATGATAGATGAAGACCCTATGGAAAAAAAAAGAAGCAGAGTGCTAGAGAGGTACCCAGAAATCTCTTGCACAATAAGATGATTGTAAGTATAGATAATGCACTATACACCTCAAGAAACTTAAGGACAGATTGTTTTCTTAAAGTTTCTTCCATAATGATATGTTAAATCTCACTGAGGCTGCTGGGCCTATAGTCCAGCTACTATGGAAGCTAAGGCAGGAGCATTTCAAGAATATGGTCTGCCTGACTACAAAGTAAATTTAAGGACAATCAAGACACCTTAGTGGAATTCTGTCTCGAAAACAAACAAACAAAAGAAGAAGGAGGAGGAGGAGGAGGAGGAGGAGAAGAAGAAGAAATGTAGCTTGATCACTGATCAAACTTTGACCTAGAATATACAAGGTTCTGGGTTCATTTCCTGATAAATAAAAAAATTATTCTGATTTCATCAAGATGCTATGCTTGACTTGATAGAGGCTTTACACAATGTGTAAAGTACTGAACATTTTACAGTATATCAACAGAATGTGTGGTGTAGCTGGAGAGCTTTTCTCTCCGGGTCCCACAAGTCTCTCTAGTCCCGGAACCCACTTATAAAATAAACACACAGACTCTTACATTATTTAAACTGCTTGACCATTAGCTCAGGCCTATCACTGTCTAGCTCTTACTCTTTTTTTAGCCCATTTCTATTAATCTTTACTTTGCCACGTGGCTCGTGGTTTACTGGTACTTTACATCTTCCTTGTCCTGGAGGCGGCTCCAAGCGGTCCCCCTCTCTCCCTTCCTGTCCCTCAATTCTCATCTCTGTTAGTCCCACCTATACTTCCTGTCAGTGGTTTTATTTATATAGAGCAATATCCACAGCAGTGTGGCTTTTATCTGTAATATATCAGACATAAATAAATTAAAACACATGGGGTACTTCATATGACCTAGAAAAGAACATTGAATATTTTAGCAATAAAATGCAATAAATATTTGAGAATATGAATATGGCACAGCCATAAGCAGTATTTCTTCTTGTTGGCATCTTATGAGCCCAACTATCTTTCTCCAGATGCAAGACCCAAAGGTAAATTATAGAATTAGCAGGACTATTGAACCCAACGACATGGAGACCAGGGTAGTTAACCACGGGGACCAGTCAAACAATCACTGATACCAAGAATTTTGTTTTTATCTATCTTTGTCTATCCTCAATTCCCATACGAGTCTCATCTAAATTTTTGATGACCATCCCAGAGTGATCTACATAAAAACAACATTCTTCCCCCAGGACCTTGCATAGCTCTCCCTGTTGCAAAAACAAAAGGTCTAGCCCGCTACGATTTTGTAAGGCTAATTGTGCTAGCGAATCAAGGGACTTTTGAAGAAACCTAACAGAGGTTTCTAACTTATCTAAGTTTGCATCCATTAAATGCCTCAACTCCTGATATTTTTGTTGTTGTAACACCATAGAGGTGGACCCCAAGCCCACTCCAGTGGCTCCCATCCCTAAGAGAGTGGTCACTGCCAGTGCTGTCATCTGTTGTCTCTCAACCTTATTGTTCAATTGCGCCATGACCTCCTCATTATCATGGTACAATAGACGGGGAAGCACCAACACCATGGCACAAGAATCATTGCATTGTGTTAGGAGTTCAGTGGAAACACAAGGGGACAGTCCGGTCTGGCGGCAGAGTCAGAAGATGCCTGAATCCTTAGGCCCCAGCCAGAGAGGAGTTGTGGCATTTATCTCCTTGCATCCCCTCCAGTGGACATCTGGAGCCCCCACCAGTGTAACACAGGTCATAGTTGTAATAGCCAATGGGAAAGGTAGCCCTGTGTGGTCCTCCACAGTTGGGTCATTCCATCTGCATCAGGTAAGGCTATGTTCTGTCCAAAATTGTCCTTCTACTCCCACTGCCTCAAAGAATGGGGGGCCAACAATGTAAGCCCATCCAGCAGGAGGCAGTGAGATCTGGACAGGAATAGTTTAAGGCCAAAAATGCCATTTGTACCACAAACAGAGCAAGTCCCTCATCCTCAGGTAGTCCAAGAAACCCGAGAGGGGCCCTTGTTGCAGGGGAGGAGGAGAGAGGGACAGTTGATTCCGCGTGTGGCTCAAAGGGGGAGAAATGACCAAGGGTAGGACTAGTTGCATGGGCCCTATTACCAGGGGCTCCTGAATGGGCCAGATAGTTTTCCTTATGGAAAGAGCAGCCCCTGATCATGTCCCTGCTGGTATAATTGAAGGCCCCACATTCCCCCACGTCCCAATCAACTGCTCTCTTTCCTATCTCTGTAATAGTCATCTGGATGGGATTACATCTATACTTGGAGCAGTGGCCATACAGGGGGTTGCAAGCCAGATGAGTCTGGGGGACCTGTTGGGCCTTGATATTACCCCATTGTTTTATCCAGTAGCCTGTCCCGGTTTGTTTACATCCACACTGAGCACAGGAATAGTCATTTGCACCTCCACATTGAGCAACCTCCTTCGAAGTCCTATTGCTTCCAGGGCATACTTAGAAAGAAGTGTCCCATAGAATGGCCCTCTTTAATATATGGGAGCATCCCAGACACCCGGGGTTGGAAACCTGTGGTAGGGTGCACCCATTGGCCTCTTTGCATTCAGGTCGGCCTTCATGAGCAGGGGTCCAGTCTCCAATGTCTCAGGAGCATCTCACCAGATAGCAAAGGTCGAAGTAGAGTATAGGCCACCAGGCTCCAGGGACGGCCTCACGCGTAGTGCTGTTGAGGATCTCTCCATTGCCAACACTTATCACTGCCCAGGTCACCTTCTGAGGTTGGTGAGTATTTCTCGAGGCCATGTTTGTTGCCTGGAGGAGCACCAGAGTCACCAGCAGGAGTTCTGTCTGGGGTGCCATTACCTGCAAGAGTCAAGGAACACAAAGTATTCTCAAGGGCGATAAGCCCCTGGACTTATTATTACTTATCTTGTTTTTGTTGTTTCTTTTTGCTTTAAAATAGACTTGAGACCACCATAGATTTTTTTTTCTCCTTATTAGTCAGTCTGGCTTTGGGCATCTTCCTGTGGTGAGTGGGGTAGGAAGGGATTTTAGATTCCTGGCTGGGAGCCAGATTGGGAAAGATGCAGCCATACCCCCTCCCCATAGTAAGTAAGGGATACGGTGGTCCTCTCCATTGAAATGTTAAAGGATCCTTCCACCATACTTGAATCTGAGGCTTGTGGTGTAACTGACCCCAATATTTTTGGAACCTGGTTTCATTGGCTCCTTTGGGCAGATTCAAAATCTTAGTAGGGAATAAGGTCTGATGTAATTGAATATGGGGGGGGAGGTTACTCCCCCTTTTTGTTTTAAAAGATGTTCGTTAAGGCATTGGTGGTTTCTTTCAATGATTGTCTGCCCTTGAGGGTTGTGGGGGATTCCTGTGGTGGGTTTTACATGCCATTGCTCAAAGAACTCTGCCATGGCCCTGCTGGTGAAGCAAGGCCCATTTTCTCTTTTAATTTGTGATAGCAGGCCCAGAGTAGCCAAACATTGAAATAAATGGGAATGTGCATGTTTTGTCCTTTCTCGCGTGTGGGCTGTGGCCAGCAGACCCCTGAAAAAGTATCTGTTGAAACAAAAGTGTACTTAAGTTTGCCAAAGGGTGAGAAATGAATAACATTAGTTTGCCAATGGACATTTGGCTTCAGCCCTCTAGGCTGAACACCCTCTACACTTTCCCTCAGGACCAGCTTTACTAGCAGCTTCACTGGCTCCATAGGCCCTTCCCCCACAATTTATTCATCAGGAAAATGCAAACCAAAATGATTCTGAGATACCATCTTACACCTTTCAGAATGGCTAAGAACAAAAACACTGCAGACAGCTTATGTTGGAGAGGATGTGGAGCAAGGGGAACACTCCTCCCACTGTTGGTGGGAATGCAAACTTGGCAGCCACTTTGGAAATCAGTATGGCAGTTTCTCAGAAAATTGGGAATCAATCTTCCTCAAGACCCAGGTATACCACTCTTGGGCATATATCCAAGGAATGCTCAATCATACCACAAGGACACATGCTCAACTATGTTCATAGCAGCATTATTCATAATAGCCAGAACCTAGAAACAACCTAGCTGCCCCTCAACATAAGATTGGATTAAGAAAACATGGTACATATACACAATGGTGTACTACTCAGCAGAGAAAAACAATGACATCATAAGGTTTGCAGGCAAATGGATGGAACTAGAATATATCATCCTGAGTGAGGTAACCCAGACTCAGAAAGACAAACATGGTATGTACTCACTCATAAGTGGATACTAGATGTAAAGCATAGGATAACCAGACTGCAACTCCAGGAACGCTAGCTATCAGGGAGGACCTTAGGAAGGACACATGGATCGCCCAGCAAAGGAGAAATAGATGAGATCTACATGAGCAAACTGGGAGCGAGGAGGTTTAATGAGGGGCAAGGGATGGGGGATGAGAACACAGGGGAACAGGAGGTTCAAGCAGAAACAGGGACAGAGTGGGAGAGCAAGGAAAGAGATTCCATGATAAATGAAGACATCATGGAAGTAGGGAGAAGCAGAGTGCTAGAGAAGTTCCCAGGAATCCACAAGGATAACCCCACCTTAGACTACTGGCAATAGTCTAGAGGGTGCCTGAACTGGCCTACTATGGTGATCAGATGGCTGAATACCCTAACTGTCATCATAGAACCCTCATCCAGTGCCTGATGGAAGCAGATGCAGAGATCTATGGCTGGGTCCCAGGCCGAGCTCCAGGTGTTCAGTCAATGAGAAAGAGGAGGGATTCTATGAGCAAGGGACATTGAGATCATGATGGGAAAATGTACAGAGACAACCACCCAAACAAGTGGAAATGCATGAACTGTGGACCAATAGCTGAGGAGCCCCCATGGTACTAGACTAGGCCCTTTGTATACATGAGACAGTTGTGTTTAGCTTGAACTGTTTAGGGGGCCCCCAGGCAGTGGGATCTGGACCTGACCCTGGTGCATGAACTGGCTTTTTGGAGCATAGTGTCTAAGTTGGGACACTTTGTGCAGCCTTGGTTCAGGGAGGAGGGGCCTGGACCTGCCTCAACTGAATGTACCAGGCTCTGCTGACTCCCCATGGGAGACCTTGCCTTGAAGGAGGTGGGAATGGAGGGTAGGTTGGGGGGGGGGATGGGGGGGGGGAGGGGGGAGGAGAGTTGAATCTGTGGTTGATATGTAAAATGTATAGAAAAATCTCTTAATAATAAAAAAATTAAATTTAAAAAAGAAAAAAGAATATAAAATTAACTTCATCAACTTAAAATTTATAAGATTGGATTTCCTACAGCAGGAAATAAAAGAATTGTTAGAGGTGACAAATAATTTATAAATCTCCCTCTTTGCTTCAATTTGATTGGGAAGACCATTTTCTCTTTTCAAAGAAAAGTATCTATACTATATTTGAAATACATAGCCCTCACATACTGCAAGTTTCTTTAACAACAATTTGATGCTTTATACTAATTCTACTTAAGAATCACAACTAGCGCAGACACCATAGTTCATGTGACAAATATCATACTGAAAGAAATTAAAACAGTGTTTTGTTTTGTTTTGTTTTTGTTTTCTTGTTTTTTAAAGCATTATATTCTTTGGGACACTATGATTTCAGGGTAGCACTAGCGAGTTAAAGTACCAGACCAGTTTTTGAATAAACCATTAAAACAAAAGGTTTATTTTACCCTTGAGCAGTGCTTTAGAAAATAGTATATGCTTGCTGGTCACCCTCTGGAAAATGAAATGAACAGCTAGACTATGCAATTACAATGACCCTTTGTACTGCCTGATATTGAAAGTTGGGTTTGGAAGAGTTCTTTTTATTCCTTCAGTGAGCTGACTAGTCTCTGCCACAGTTTTCATTTCTGCAGTGTGCATTTCATTTGTTTATCCTTGTATATACATCAGACTTCTGTGTTCTAGTACAAGTCTTATTCATGACTAGTTTTAGCCTTTCAACAGTGAGCCTTTTCAGGACGACACATACAATGCCATATAATTTAAAAGTCTAATATATCCCTATAGAAAGTATGGATTGAGTATTTCTACAAATGAGAAAGCAAACAAGTCTGGGATTGGGTTCTGAAATTATGTTAAAGCAAAAGAAATTTGTGTGTTCTGAGTGTAATTTATTGACCTGGCATGATGATTGGATGAAGATTTAGTACTGAAATTGTGATCTAAAGAAGTAGAGTAGACTGATTCAATCAGAATGCTGCTCTGATGTTACTGTTTTCAGCCTCCATCTCTTCATTTTGTGTATTTTGTTCTGTAATCATAATGCAAATACTTGCCATTCTAAGAATCTACATTCCATATGTAGCCCAAATCCTAGGTCAAAACATACATATATTTGTTGAAAACTTCTCTAGAAGATCACTAAATAAATAACCTTACTTCTCCCTGATTTCTAAATGATGTTCTCTCTCAATGACTAATTGGGTGTTGTTGAGAAAAAAGCAGACACATTGTAATTACATAACCTGAGTTTATTTCTGCTACGTACATATTAATAATGACAATTTTTCCAGTGTCATCCCTAACTCTGTAGCAGACTGCTTGAAGAGATCTCTTGTCCCACTCTAGTTCAGTTCCCTGTGGATACCACTGATCCAGAAGACAGAGCTTTCCACCAATTAGAGAAACTCTAAATGAATCCCCCAGAGGCCAAACCAGGATGTAACTCAGGTAGGTGACTTTTACTCTCTTCATTGTACTCCATTATAAGCTCTCCAATCTTACCCCAACCCTGTAGTAGACCGTTTGCAGTGGCCTTTTCTCCCACCTTAGCAAACCTCAAATCCTGGAGCAGTAACTAAACCTTGTTGTGGATTTAGTTGAACAGGAAAAGATACTTTAAACAGAAAACTCACAGCATAGGAATTAGAAAAACAATGAATACATGAAACTGTAAAGTATAGCAAAGGACACTATCATTCAGACAAAGCAGCTGGCTACAGAATGGATAAAGATTTTTACCAATTACACATCTGATAGACAGCTAATATCTAACATATAAGAAGGACTAATAGAAATGGACAAAGAACTGAATTAAAAATGGGGGAGAGAGTTAGGTGGTGGTGGCAGACACCTTTAATCCCAGCACTCCAGAGGCAGAGACAAGTGGATCTTTGCAAGTTAGAGGCCAGACTGGTCTACAGATCAAGTTCTAGGACAGCCACAGCTACACAGAAAAACTGTATCAAAAAAACTAACAGCCAACAAAAAAGGGGAGGAGGAGTATCACTAAACAGAGTTTTCAAGAGATAAAACACAAATTGCTAAGAAAAACTTAAATGCTCAACATTCTAGGCATCAGGGAAATGCAAACCAAAACTACTTTGAGATTTCATCTTACACCAATTAGAATGGCCAAGATCAATAACACAAACAACAGCTCATGCTGGTGATGATGTGGGTTAAGATAAATGCTTATTCACTGCTGACGGGAGTGCAAATTTTACAACAAATATGGAAATCAGTGTGGCAGTTCCTCAGGAACTGATAATAGATTTGTTTCCACATCCAGCTATACTACCCTGGGGCATATATACCTAAAGGACTCTATGTCCTACTACAGAGATCAGAGATACTCATTCATCTATGCTTGTTGTTGCTCTTTTCTTAAGAACCAGAAATAGAAAATAGCCTAAAGGCCATTAACAGATGAATGTATATTGAAAATATTTTATATTTGCACAGTAAAATATTACTCAGATGTTAAAAAAATGAAATCAGCTGGGCGGTGGTGGCACACGCCTTTAATCCCAGCACTCGGGAGGCAGAGTTAGGCGGATCTCTGTGAGTTTGAGGCCAGCCTGGACTACCAAGTGAGTTCCAGGAAAGGCGCAAACCTAAAAAAAAAAACCCGTTTCCAAAAAACCAAAAAAAAAAAAAAAATGAAATCATAAAATTCTCATGTAAATGAATAGAGTTAGAAAAAGTCATGCTGAATGAGGTATCCCAGACTCAAAAGGTTAAATATTGTATGTATTAATTTATACATGGACAATAGCCTTTAAGTCTTGATAGATATGCTACTGTCATAACTGCAGAGGTCAGGTGTGTAGTAAGGGACTGTGGTCGGGGGATTTCCCAGGGAAGAGGAAACATAATTGATAATTATGGAGAGAAAGCAGGGAGGCTGGAATTGAGGATATAATGGGAAGGTGGAGGGAAGATGTAGGTAACTGAGGGAAATTGGGGAGTAACAAGAAACACTAAGGGCCATTTGAGGGATCATATGGAAATCTAGTGTAGAAGCTTCTCAAAATATACACATATCTGAAAGAAATCTAGAGTCAGCAAGTAACTGGGAAGACAAGACCTAACTAGGTATCTTTAACAATCAAGTGAAATTTCCAGCATTATGAATGAGGTACACATAATTATTTGACAGAAGAGTCCCTGGTAAACACCACAAACAAATCAGAATATTCTCAAGGCTATTGGTTGCTCTTCACAAACTGATATCAAGACCCTATTGCTTAAATCAACCCTTCCATATCTCATTGAACATGGTGAACTTGAGTTTATTCCTAATTAGATCCTTCACTTTTATTGACTAGTGGTCATGGTACTATAAGATACTCTGCATTATACTAGAGGAAGAAACTTAACCACTAATCCACCTATAAAGCTTATGATCTACAACAGTGATAGGTTGGTGCAATAATGGCCCCAAAATTGATGGAGTAAGCAACCACTATCTCATTGGATTCAAGGCCCACTACTGGAGATGGAATCCATGCCTGATTTTTTTTTGTTTTGATTTTTGAGACAGGGTTTCTCTGTGTAGCTTTGTGCCTTTCCTGGATCTTACTCTGTAGACCAGGCTGGCCTCGAACTCACAAAGATCTGCCTGCCTCTGCCTCCTGAGTGTTGGGATTAAAGGCATGCGCCACCACCGCCCGGTTCTGATATTTCTTTTGCAGCTAAGAATATGAGACTAGAATGGGGAAAACTAAATACTTTTGTTCTGCTGAAGGATCATATCAACATAGTCACTTATAACAAAATTCTGCTATACTCGTAGATCATTATCTTTATCAATCATCACCAGAAAAGCCTTCTCCTTCAGCAGATGACATCTAATACAGAGACATACAACTGGACAATAGGCAGAGAGTTTAGGACTTTGGAACACTCGGTCCTAAATATGGAGTTTTCATCAAAATCCTCCCTTTAGGGGTTGTGGAAGTATACAGGAGAGGAGGATACAATATTTTAAGAGCCAGATGACATGGGTGACATAAAGAAACAGTGTCTTCCAGACACAATAGAACTGATTCACATATAACCTCAAAGAGACTGTGGCAGCATGTACAGAGCCTGCTCTGGTTCTACTCAGATGGGGTACCAGGGCTGAAAGTTAAAACTGGGCAAAAACTCTTATCCCTAACCAAGAAGCTAACTCCAATTGACACCACATGCATTAGAAAAATCCTCTCCACTAAGGTTCCACTGTGTATTAAACTGCACTTAAGGGTTGTCCCCAAGCTCATGAATAGATGGCCAACACACAATCAACTCTATCTTAGTCAGTGTTCTATTGATGTGAATAGACACCATGACCACAACAACTATATAAAGAAACCATTTAATTGGGGCTCACTTACAGTCTCAGAAGTTTAGCCTATTATCAGCATGGTGGGAAGCATGGTGGAATGCAAGCAGACATGATGCTGGAGGAGCTGACAGTTTTACATCTGGATCTGCAGACAGCAGGAAGGAGAGGGAGGCTTCTGGGCCTGGCTTGGCCTTCTGAGACCCACAAAGCCCATCCCTAATGATATACTTCCTCCAACAATGATACACCTACCCCAACAAGGCCACATGTAATACAATAAAATCACAATTCCAAATTGCATTCCATAAGCATTAAAATATATGAGCCTATAGGGAACATTCTTAATCAAACAACCATAAATTCAATGGTATTTTTGAGATTTTTTTGTTGTATATTAATTTTTGTACATAACAACTTTTGCTTATATGTTATGATTTCTGAATTTGTGTTTTCAGGAGTTTTGTTTTCATACATGTTTATCTCCAGGGTATTTCTTTTCCTTTTTTTTTTTTGCTTTGCTTTGCTTTCTTTTACTGTTAAATGTTTTTATTAAGAAAAACGTTCCATTCATTTTATACACCAATCAAAAATCCCTTTCTTCCCTCCCCCTCCCAACCCACCCCTGACTCCTCTCTACAAGAAGGCAAGGCCTCAATCGAGAGGCACATACAGTAGAGTCAAGTACAAGCCCCTCACCCTGCCTCAAGGCTGTAAGAGGTGTCCCATCATAAGTAGTGGGCTCCAAAGAGCCCGCTCATGCACCAGGGATGGATTCTACCACCAGGGGTTCCCCCAAAGCAGATGAGGCTATACAGCTGTCTCACCATGCAGAGGGCCTATCTCAGTCCCATGAAGGCTCCACAGCCATTGATCCAACTTTTTCTTGAGTTCCCACTAGTTTGGCTTGGTCATCTCTGCAGGTTACCCCATCATGATCAGCAGTAGATGGCCAACACACAATCAACTCTCTTATTCAGTGTTCTATTGATGTGAATAGACAGCCTGACCATAACAACTATATAAAGGAAAGCATTTAATTGGGGCTCACTTATAGTCTTGCTCATAGAATCCCTCTTCTTTCTCTTCCACCGGACTCCTAGAGCTTGGCCTGGGGTTTGGCTGTGGATCTCTGTATCTGCTTCTATCAGTTACTGGAGAAAAGCTCTGTGATATACATATACACAATATGTACCACATTTTCTTAATCTGTTCTTCAGTTGAAGGGCATCTAGGTTGGTTCCAGGTTCTGGCTATTACAAATAATGGCGCTATGAATATAGTTAAGCATGTGTCCCTATTGTATGATTGAGCATTCCTTGGGTATATGCCCAAGAGTAGTATACCTGGGTCTTGAGGAAGATTGATTCCCAATTTTCTGAGAAACTGCCACACTGATTTCCAAAATGGCTGTACAAATTTGCACTCCCACCAAAAGTGGAGGAGAGTTCCCCTTGCTCCACATACTCTCCAACATAAGCTATCTGCAGTGCTTTTGTTCTTAGCTATTCTGACAGGTGTAAGATTGTAATGTATAATTAAAAATACAGATTAATAATTAATCATCCATGATAATCAAACTTATAGTCATGTTAGTTAAGTTTTCTAGGTATGCTAGATATATTTCAATTATGTAGATAACCTTCAAATACTTCAAAGAGTTACAGAATATGGCATTTAAAATGTTTTAAAATCATAGACATTCTGGACAGTGAGACACATCTGCTCCTGGCAGCACTGATTTACTTCAAGAGGAAGATGGGTGTCAAAGATACTCCATATGAAATTTATCTTTTTCTTGGCAAAAATAGCCAGTTGGGCAAGAAACTACTCTTGCCTGGACTGTTGGTAATATGTTGTGCAAACTGGACATACAGGACCCGTAGGAAGGTGACCCCTGAACTTTGCAAGACAATATGGTCCTTCAGGTTCCTGCTTCACAGAAGAGACTGCCAGATGTCCTACAGGACACAGAGGAAAATGACAGAGACTCTAGGTCTGTAAGCTGAAAACAGATGCCCCAACTTTGCAAAGGAACTTTGGATGACTCCCCAGGCAGGCAGTTGTCTCTGTCATTTCCAGAGTTTTAAAAGTTGCTTATAATGTACTTCCTGTTTGCTTAGGTAATACTATATTCTTCTGAGGTCTTTGATGTAGTTTAAGACTAGATAGTTCCTTCACTTGCTTGGTTAGTGTTACCCCAAGGTATTTTATATCATTTGTGGCTATTGTAAAGGGTGATGTATCTCTGATTTACTTCTCAGCCTGTTTGTCAGTAGTATATAGGAGGGCTACTGATTTTTTTGAGTTGATCTTGTATCCTGCTATGTTGCTGAAGGTGTTTATAAGCTGTATCAGTTCCTTGGTTGAATCTTTGGGGTCACTCAAGTATACTATCATGTCATCTGCAAATAGGGAAAACTTGACTTCTTCCTTTCCCATTTGTATCCCCTTAATCTCCTTATGCTGTCTTATTGCTCTGGCTAGAACTTCAAGTACTATATTGAATAAGTATGGGAAGAGCGGACAGCCTTGCCTTGTTCCTGATTTTAGTGGAATTGCTTTGAGTTTCTCTCCATTTAATTTGATGTTGGCTGTTGGCTCTCTGTAAATTGCCTTTATTATGTTGAAGTATGTTCCCTGTATTCCTGATCGCTCCAAGACCTTTATCATGAAGGGGTGTTGGATTTTGTCAAATGCCTTTTCTGTATCTAGTGAGATGATCATGTGTTTTTTTCTTTCAGTTTGTTTATATGGGGTATTACATTGACGGACTTTCGTATGTTGAACCACCCTTGCATCCTTGGGATGAAGCCTACTTGATCATGGTGGATAATTGTTTTGATGTGTTCTTGGAGTCTGTTTGCCAGTATTTTATTGAGTATTTTTGCATCAATGTTCATGAGGGAGATCGGTCTGTAGTTCTCTTTCTTTGTTGTATCCTTGTTTGGTTTAGGAATCAGGGTAATTGTAGCCTCATAGAAGGAGTTTGGTAATGTTCCTTCTGTTTCTACTGTGTGGAACAATTTAGAGAGTATTGGTATTAACTCTTCTTTGAAGATCTGGTAGAATTCTGCGCTGAAACCATCTGGTACTGGGCTTTTTTTGGTTGGGAGGCTTTTAATGACTGTTTCTATTTCCATAGGGGTTATTGGACTATTTAAATAGTTTATCTGGTCTTGATTTAACTTAGGTATGTGGTACCGATCCAGAAAATTATCCATTTCTTTTAGATTTTCCAGTTTTGTGGAATAGAGGTTTTTGAAGTATGACCTGATGATTCTCTGGATTTCCTCAATGTCTGTTGTTATGCCCCCCTTTTCATTTCTGATTTTGTTGATTTGGATGCTCTCTATCTGTCTTTTGGTTAGTTTGGATAAGGGCTTGTCTATCTTGTTGATTTTCTCAAAGAACCAACTCTTTGTTTCATTGATTTTTTGTATTCTCTTTGTTTCTATTTTATTGATTTCAGGTCTCACTTTGATGATTTCCTGCCATCTATTCCTCTTGGAAGACTTTGCTTCTTCTTGTTCTAGAGCTTTCAGGTGTGCAGTTAAGTCACTAGTGTGAGATTTCTCCAACTTCTTTGTGTGAGCGTTTAATGCTATGAATTTCCCTCTTAGCACTGCTTTCATAGTGTCCCATAGGTTTGGGTATGTGGTGTCTTCATTTTCATTGATCTCTAGGAATTCTTTAATTTCTTTCTTTATTTCTTCCTTAACCCATTGGTGATTCAGTTGAGCATTACTCAGTTTCCATGAGATTGTAGGTTTTCTGTAGTTTTTGTTGTTGTTGAAATCTAACTTTAAACCTTGGTGGTCTGATAGAACACAGGAGGCTATTCCAATTGTTTTGTATCTGTTGAGATTTGCTTTGTGGCCAAGTATGTGGTTGATTTTAGAGAAGGTTCCATGGGGTGCTGAGAAGAAGTTATATTCTTTTTGTTAGGATGGAATGTTCTGTAGATATCAATTAAGTCCATTTGAGTCATGACATCAGTTAAGTCCTTTATTTCTCTGTTAAGTTTCGATTTGGGAGATCTGTCCAGTGGTGAAAGTGGGGTGTTGAAGTCTCCCACTATTAATGTGTGGGGTTTTATATGTGGTTTAAGCTTTAGTAGTGTTTCTTTTACATATGTGGGTGCCCTTGTGTTTGGGGCATAAATGTTCAGAATTGAAACTGCCTCTTGGTGGATCTTTCCTGTGATGAATATGTAATGCCCTTCTTGATCTCTTTTGATTGATTTTAGTTTGAAGTCTATTTTGTTGGATATCAGAATGGCTACACCTGCTTGTTTCTTAAGACCGTTTGATTGGAAAGTCTTTTCCCAGCCTTTTATTCTTAGGTAGTATCTGTCTTTGTATTTGAGGTGTGTTTCTTGTATGCAGCAGAAAGATGGGTCCTGCTTACGTATCCATTGTGTAAGCCTGTGTCTTTTTATAGGTGAATTAAGTCCATTGATATTAAGAGATATTAATGACCAGTGATTGTTCATTCCTGTTATTTTTTGGTGGTAGTGTGTGTGTACTTCTTTTCTTTGGGGTTTACTGCTGTGGGGTTTTCTATTGCCTGTGTTTTCAAGGGTGTATCTGACTTCCTTGGGTTGGAATTTTCCTTCTAGTGCTTTCTGTAGGGCTGGGTTTGTGGATAAGTATTGTTTAAATCTGGCTTTGTCTTGGAATGTCTTGTTCTCTCCATCTATGATATTTGAAAGTTTTGCTGGGTATATTAGTCTAGGCTGGCATCCATGGTCTCTTAGTATCTGCATTACATCTGTCCATGTTCTTCTGGCTTTCAAAGTCTCCATTGAGAAATAGGGTGTTATTCTGATGGGTTTGCCTTTATAAGTCACTTGGCCTTTTTCCATTGCTGCTCTTAATATTCTTTCTTTATTCTGTATGTTTAGTTGTTTAATTATTATGTGGCGAGGGGACTTTTTTGGGGGGTCTAGTCTATTTGGTGTTCTATAGGCTTATTGTATCTTCATTGGCATTTCCTTCTTTAAGTTGGGAAAGTTTTCTTCTATGATCTTGTTGAATATATTTTCTGCGCCTTTAAGTTGGTATTCTTCTCCTTCTTCTATCCCTATTATTCGCAGGTTTGGTCTTTTCATGGTGTCCCAGATTTCTTGGACATTTTGGGTCATGACTTTGTTGGCTTTAGTGTTTTCTTTGACTGATGAATCTATTTCTTCTACCGTATCTTCAACGCCAGAGATCCTCTCTTCCATCTCTTGCATTCTGTTGGTTATACTTGCATCTGAAGTTCCTGATCGTTTACTTAGATTTTCTATTTCCAGCATTCCCTCTGTTTGTGTCTTCTTCATTTTTCCTATTTCCCTTTTCAGGTCTTGGACTGTTTCCTCCATTTGTTTCATTGCTTTTTCATGATTTTCTTTCAGTGCTTTATTGTTTTCTTCCAGGACTTTATTGTTTTCCTCTACTTTAATTGTCCTTTCCTCTAGGTTTTTACAGCGCTCTTGCAATTTTTTTTGTCTTTTCCTCTATATAAGCTTCTACCTTCATGATGTTATTCATAAGGCTGTTTTCTTCTGCTTCTTCCAATTTCTGATGATCAGCTCTAGATGTTGGAGGAGGGCTAGGTTCTGGTGATGCTATATTGCTCTTCATTTGTTGTATGTACTTCTGCCTTGACGTCTGCCCATCTCCTTGTGTTCGATCTTGGTCTTATCAGCGCACTTGGTACAGAAAGAGCTGACAGATTCGGGAAGTCTCTCTCTCTTGTCCAGATGGGACTCTCTTGTCCAAATGGGAAGTCTGAGGCAGGATGGGAGCTCTTGTCCAGATGAGAAGTCCGAGGCAGGATGGGAGCTATTGTCTAGATGGGAAGTCCGAGGCAGGATGGAAGCTCTTGACCAGAAAAGAAGTCTCTTGTCCAGAAGGGAAGTCCAGGGCAGGATGGGAGCTTTTGTCCAGAAGGGAAGTCAGGGGCAGGATTGGGGGTGGGGGCCGGTCTCTAAGACTCAGGAAGCGGCGGGGGTCTCTGGGGATGATGGGCTTGGGGGCAGGGCTTGGAGACTGCAGGGTCTACAGGGGATCTTGGAGAAGGGGAGCCTTCCCGTAGGGGTGGGGGTAGAAGGGAGCCTGCCCGCTGGCCAGAATCTGGGGCCAAGGTGGGCAGGTCTTCCCAGGAGTCGATAAAGTTATTTCTAAACCACATCAAAACTTAAATATAATTTATTCTGTTATGAAACTTACTATATTGATAAGTGGTATTACATATGTATATATATTTAGATGTCATGGTTCGTTACATATAATTTTTTCTTTTTTTTTTTTACCAATTACTGCAGTTTTAAATGATTTATTATTTATTATTATTACTACTATGATGATGATTATTTAATCCAGACTGCAGTTTCCCGTGCCTCCTCTCCTCAGAGTTCCTCCCTCTCCTCTCACCCCTGCCACCCTCCATCCACTCACTCCACCCTTGTTTCTCTCAGAAACGGGCAGGTCTCCCATAGATGTCAACCAAACATGGCATATGAAGTTGCAGTGGAGAGATTGGGGCCCTAACCCAGCCATGTAACCTACGACCTATGATTTGTCTTGCTGGGGTAAAAGCGGCACAGAAATTGTGGGAGTGCCCAGTCAATGAAGGGTCCAGCTTGAGAACCATACATCAAGAGGGAGCCCAACCTTGTCAGTTTTCTTCAAAGTGACAATATAATATAGAAATTATTTTACTTCTGTAATGTTAACTGCATTTCACACTTTTGATTGAAGGGTTCTACATTTCACAATCGACTGGAAATTAAAATCTTTCTCTATTTCTAATATAATTAATACATCATGAAGTATAAATCTACAACACTTCTGGGCTATTGTGATTTGCATCTTTAATATGCCTCCCCCCCAAAAGCTTACGTATTGAAGAATTTTCCCCATCTGTTGGCATTTTGGGAAGAGATTGAGGACTTTAAGAGATGATCTCTCACGGGAGGAAGACACAATTTATTGAGACTATGTCTTTGCAGGGCGTAATAGGACCCTGCTCCCTTCTCTCTGCTTCCCAGTTGTCTTGAGATAGCCTGTTTTCTTGCACCATGAGCTCTACACTGTTTTACTCAGCTATACTTCAGGCTCAAAGTAATGGAATCAAGTTGGCTGAAACCAAAATGGACCTCTCTTTCTCTAAGTTGACTTTCTCAAATGTTTACTTATAATGATAACAAGTGACTAGTGCAAATATGAAGCAGAATTAAATGCAAGCTCATGTGTTTATACAATGTCAAGAAATATTAGAAAGTTTACTCTAGAGAATAGCTATTGCCTTGTAATATATCACTTTATATTAAACATTTTAAAATACATAAACACAATGTCCATGCTGTAGTTTCTATAAAGTACTTAAGGGGATGCTAATAGCAGGTATGATAGTCTCCTATCACCTAGTTGGGAGAATAATGGACTTTCTAAAAAAAATGAGAACAGTGTTTATAAAGAATTAAGTTTGTAGAAAAATGAGCGGCAGAAAATCTTAAATATGAACTGGCTTCATTTACAATGCTTGAAGTTAACTCAATGTAGTTGCCATAATATATGTTTCTTAAATGAGCTCAACACTGTTACCTACATGCCATCTGGTGCATCCAATAACAAAGTAAGAGTCCATCAGCATGATAATAAGACTGTCACCATTAAATCAATTTTTTTCAGAAGAAATTACAAATGAAAATACAGTTTGAGTATAGCAAGCCAGATGTTCTTTCATGAGTTCATGAAATTAGGAACCATATAAACCTGTAGAGTAATTAAATGTATCATTAAAACTTATAGAACTTAAGATAAACTTTAATTTAAGAGAATGTTCCCAACCGTTTGAGTCTGTACGTTTCTTCTTCTGTCTAGATGATGAACTTAGTTTAGTTCTACTGAATAGTAATAGCTTAATAGTGAGTCAGACTAGCAACTTAGTTTATAATATTTTATATGAAAACTATGCATAGATATTGTAGAATAATCATCTTTTTGTTTGTTTGTTTGTTTTTCGAAACAGGGTTTCTTTGTGTAGCGTTGTGCCTTTCCTGGACCTCACTCTGTAGCCCAGGCTAGTCTTGAACTCACAGAGATTCACCTGCCTCTGCCTCCTGAGTGCTGGGACTAAAGGCATGCATCACCACCACCTCCCTAGAAGAATAATCTAAAGCAGATGTTTGCATTTAAAATATAACATATTAAAAATAACTTATATTTCAGAACAAAATAAATATATTTAAAGAAAAATAGTGTCAAGTTGAATTTAGTTGCTGTCAATATGTAAAAACGTGAATAATGAGAGGAACTTCATTCAAACTGGTCTTTAAAGGAGTTTCATAATAAGTTTTATATTTTAATGGTATTTACAATACTATGTAATATTGAAGAATAAGAAAAAATGTAATTTCAAACACTTAAAATTTCCATATCTTTTCAAAATATATTCTATGTAAGAAATATTTATTTTAAACATCACTTATAACCACAGGCTTGACTTTAATTAAGTCCTAATCATATATTGGAGGCAAAATATAATGATTTCAACATAGAGATTTTACAGTCAATTTACTTGCATAATATGTGTATTTGCAAATATTTAGAAATTTGCATTAATAATATAAATAAACCAATTATTTTTAGATTAATACAGTGGTGGTATAGGTATTAAAACAAAAAAATGTTTAATTTGTTTCATAAATTTAATAACATGAAAATCATGTGTTTCTCTACTTTTCATGTTGATTGATAATAATTTTAAGTGCTGTGACCAAATGTTTATACAAAATATGTATCTATGAATAAATAGGCTAAATAGCATTGTATATTTATATAAAATTGTGTGATAATAGTTAGATACAAAGGCTATAAATTTATTCATTCATTTATTTATTTATTTATTTATCTATTTATCTATCTATCTATCTATTTATCTATCTATTTATCTATCTATCTATCTATCTATCTATCTATCTATCTATCTATCTATTTATTTATTTATTTATTTATTTATTTATTTATTTATTTATTTATTTATTTATTCGGAGCTGAGGACAGAACCCAGGGCCTTGTGCTTGCTAGGCAAGCACTCTCCCACTGAGCTAAATCCCCAACCCTAATGCTATAAATTTAATACTGGTTTCTCAAACTTTATTCACTGAGAGAAATCCTATATGAAGAGATTTAACATTCCTATGGATGTAGAAACGTTTACATGGGAATGGATTAAAATATCAGTGCATTCCTATTGGTAATTTGCAATTTCCACAAGAATCAAAAGTTGTAAACTGTTTGGTTTTCATTTTCGTCAACTTTTATGTTTACAACTGTTAGTTTAAAATGTAGCTTGTGTTTTTATAAAATGCTATGATTAAAACATTTTAAAATAGGAACTCTAAACTTTATGGACTCTAAAATAAAACCTCAAAACAGCAATTTCAACTGCAAGCACTTCCAGGGATAATTTTGATGAAAGTTGGAGGAAAATTAAAAGGCAAACACTGGCAGTTTTCCAGATCTACTATCTATTATGCCACCCCAAAGACAATACTGGAAGATGAGTAATGTTTATCTTTCATAGCTAATTGCTCAACTGCCACTATAGACTATCACTTTAAATCTGAACAGCATCTGAACTTAAAAAAAAAATTAGTGTGTGTGTGTGTGTGTGTGTGTGTGTGTGTGTGTGTAACATATGCAAGTATATACATATGTCTGTACCTGTGAACTACATTTCAGTTGTCTTTGCTGTACCTTGGTCACCTGCTTTAGAGTCAGTCTCTCATTGGTACTCACTGCTGGAATGACAGGCCAGGGCACTCCACTCTCTGTTCCCTCCATCTCAGTTTTCCATTCCCGGCATTAGTGGTACAGACACAGGCCACCATCTTAGATTTTTTACATAAAGACTGGGGATTTGAATCATGGTCTTGGTGTTTGCACATAGGTATCATATCTATTTAGCCATATTTTCACTCTATAAAAATTTCTTTTATCAGGTCAAAGCTATGATCATTTATCTTTTGTACTTTTCTTTTTGAAGTGTCTGGATGAGGAAAACTTTAGTTTTGATCATAACAATACTTTTAAAACAAAACCAACTAGCCATAGCTTATTTACTTTTTACTTTTGATTTTTTTTCATCCTGTTAACTCTGTTTTTGTTTGTAATGAAATTGTAAAATTACAAACAGTAGCTGCAAAATATGTCTCCTATGGTTTTAATACCTAAATAATGCTAAAATCCCTTTTCTTGTGTTAGGAGAAAGTTTTGGTATAACAAATGAATAGAAGATACGTGTCTCATATATCAATGACATTTTCACTTACATGCTCCATTAAGTATGCAAAATTGATAGGTAACTAAAACCATCAGAATACTTTGTTTCTTTCTATGTTTATTTCTGTGTATCCTCCTTGTATTGTCCAGATTTCAGCTATTACAATGCAGTACATGATATATTGGATGTGTGCAAATAAAAGGTTAATTTTGGTTCAGAATCCGTTTCTTTTCAGATTTAGTGGTCTCTGTTACATTAAATATCTCATGAATATAGCACTAAATGATAGAAGTGTGGTTGATCTCACCAGTAATTTACTAAGAAATAAAATGAAAAAATTTAGACAATCAATTTTTTATAATCCCACTCAGAGGATGTAACCCCATTAACTTAAGGAACAACAACAGTTATCCCCTTCTAAAACCCCACACCACATCATCAGAGCCATTCCTGTACAAAAGTATACCCCAGTGCCCTTGCACATGGCAATATTATGACCCATGAGGTGAGGTTATGTGCTTACAGTCAATCGCTTTGCAGAAAACTCATCAAATCAATAACAGTCCACCCTGATATGCTCCTCATAATGCTCCTGTAAACTTAGGATGGGAAATGCACCAGTTTCATTAAAGGCAACCTAATACTTTAATTGTTCAATTATTGCTCAGAATTTGAAGTTCAAATTTGCCAAAGAGATTTAAGACAAATAAATACAAGATGAACTAACAATATAATCAATACTTCTAATTCCAAAAGATAGGGATAGAAAATTAGGAGAACAAGATAGACCTAAGCTATGAACAAAACCTAGCAAACATTACTGCCTGACTTTCATGTCCAGAATCTAGGACGCAGTTTGGTTTAGTAAGTTCCCCATTGCCACACCACTATATCTCCTATGGCTTAGTGTAGACCACACAGTTGCTCTCTTGGGCAATTTTCCTTGCTTCCTGAAACTTCCCTTGATAGGCAGTAATACTGTTACCATCTTCCATAGGTCTTGATTATATTTTTAGAGTTTATTGTCCTGCTGAGAAATATTTTGAGATCTCTGACCACATAACATGTCATTTGTACTCACAGACTTTTCGTTGAAATCTCAGTGGAAGCCTCCATGAATTGATAAGCCTGGAAAATATGCACACCTGAAAAATCATCACAAGTGTCATACCACAAGTATAATTTAAAATCTGGACTTATAATTATTCCAGCTTTTCTCTCAAGAATGCTGTGGTTCTCCGATGCTTTATAATTATACATATACGTTAGACTTCTTCATTTTTTTAATGACTTCCACTAGTATTTTGAGGGTCATTGAAACAAATATGTATATCACTTTTGTGTAATATGGGATTTAAAAAATGTTTCCTTCTATTCCATGAATGCCACATATCTTTCCATTTTTCTCTCTTATTATGTGTTGCGTGTTTTTTTTTAAATGAAGTCTTTCACTTCCTTGTTTTGTTTTTAAATATATTTCTACAGATTTTACAGTTAGTAGTTGCTAGGTACAGAATTTCTTGCTTTGCTTTTCAACAAATTGGCCATTAATATATAAAGCTCTAGTATTTTGAATGCTGATTTTCTATTTTTTTGGTTTTATTAAACTTATTCATCAGATCTAAGAGATTATAGTGGAGAGTTATGATTTACTATATGGAAAAATGTCATTTTAAACCAGAGTGCAATTGGTTACTCTTTACAAATAGTGATAAGGGATTTAGAAGAACCTAGGAGAGCTATTTCTATGTGTGGTCATTTGAATCAAAATGGCCCCCATAGGCCCAAAGAAAGTAGCTCAATTAGGAAGTGTGGCCTTGTTAGAGTAGATGTGGTGTTGTTGGAGCAAGTGTGTCACTGGGGTAGACTTTGAGGTTTTAGATGCTCAAGCCAGTACAGTGTCTTTCTCTTTTTCTGCTGCCTGCCAATATAGATATAGAACACTCAGCTACCTCTCCAAAGATGTGTGTGCATGCATGTGTCCATGCTTCTCACCATGACAATAACCAACTAAACCTCTGAACTTCTAAGCCTGTCCTAATTAAATGGTTTCCTTTATAAAAGTTGCCATTCTCATGGTATCTTTCACAGCCATGTCATAGAAACCTTAACTAAGGTACTAGGTCTGTGTGTGTACTGATATTTTTAGATAGGACTTACTGAGGCCAATGTGGGTGGCATCAGAAAGTCTAGGCTCCTAGACTGAATAATAGAAGAGAATTGAGCTAACTGCTAGCATTCAAATTTCATTTCTTCCAGAACATAGAAAAACTGTGATAAAGCACTTTGTTGTGATCTAACAACTTATCTTTCATAATGGACTACACCCTCAAACAACAATCCAAATAAACTCTTTACTCCCTTAAGTTTGATTATTGTTAGGTATTTTATCTAGCAATAAGACAAAATAACTGGTAACAGAACACTGTTTTTGAGAAATTGTACTTTTGTTGTGCATGTCTAACTATGTTGACTATAGACCCTTAAAATTGGACTAAGGGATAAATGTGGAAGATTTTGGGCCCCTTGCCTAGAGAAGTCCTAGTGTGCAGCAATAAAACATGAATGGCCACACTGTGGGTGAATGAGTAGAAGACCAGAAAGTTGATTGAAATGCGATAGTGAACATTTGTCTTAATGAGTTTCATGTGGAATAAGGCTCTATCTGTAATTGACCTAGAGTCAATTCATATATTATTCTGCCCAAGAATCTTATGCATACTGACTATATCTTGAGAACTCAATTGAGGCTATAATGTGTAACTTATTTGTTTGGCAGAAGAACTTCAAGGCAGCATAGCATTCAAATTATACTATTGCCCACTACTCTTACCCAAATTTACAGAGTGAGAGTTCAGGAAGAAGAGCAGAAAGACAGAGTCTGTAGTTAGGCAAGGAAAAGAGCTTATAAATGAAACCAAGTTGTTAACAATGAGAGAGAATACAAAGAATGCGTAATAATTAGAGAGTAGCGCAATTAACAGAACTAAAGTAGAGCTCTCCCAAGCCCAATACCTTCCACCCACACTGAAGACTCTTACTTGTAAAAATTCATATTCCTTTGAAAGCGGAGTCTAAACTAAAAATACTGCAAAGGGATCCCTTGCTCCAAAACTGCAGCATGGAGTTAGTGAAATGGGCATCCTTGGGCTTTCTGTCCGGCCCATCTTTTTGGATTGGTAAGCTCTGTGTGCACTGAGAACATGCCCCAGTAAAAGATGCTACAAGTAACCAAGGAAGGCAACTGACATTTGGCCTGTAAATGAACATACTCATCTACCTGGAAGCCCCAGAAGGTGGGGAAGGGAAACAGAGAATGAGAATATTTTTTTCTTCTTGATTTGGTCTGTTGAAATTATAAAATACATTTTCAGTTCATTAATCAAATTTATTATTTCCAAGATTTTGGCACATTTTTAATATTTCTCTTCATTAAATTTCTCATCAACAGAGTCATTTTGCATTTCATTGAAGTGCTTTTGCATTTTTTTGCATTTCAATGTGCTTCCTCGGGGTCATTATTTTAAATTCCTTTTCAAGTATACTGTAATTACTTTTAATACAAGGTCCAATCCTGGAGAATAATTGAGGTCATGTAAAGATGCCATGGATCCTTCATTTGTATGTTCTTGATGTTCTGCAATGATGTCTACATATTTGAAGTTATGCAATGATTGTTTCTTCCAAACTAATGGCATACATTTTATAGTCATTTTTTGCTGTGAGTATTTAGACAGGTCACAGGAACTTGCTTGTATAGGTATATTGGCTTTGTTTATTAATATGTGTGTTTATTTGTTTATTAATATGTCTTTTCTTATTGTTGTGCATGAAAATATCTTCTTATTCAATGAGATTTATTCATCTCTAACCAACATTATCAGATTCTGAATGAATCCATGGTCTGACTGCAGATATTTGTGAATTAGTGATTTCCCTTTTTAATGAATAAGATCCACAAGGGAGTGACATAGAGCAAACAGTAGTGAATGCTAATGCTTGTACGTGTAGATATCATATGAAAAGCATAGGTTTCAGAGAAATTTTTTTTCCACAGGAATTGAAGAAATGAGTAGATATCAAAAGTGTTGTTGGAACTGCTGACTGTTCAGAGGTTTGTCTTGAGGTGTAACTGTAGTTGAAATGAATCCATCAAGACATGGCCCACAGTGAAATTTGTCCTCAGGTTTAGCAGAGGGAAGTCATGGTGGCTGTAATGCTCACCATAGCACAATGAAATAAGCCAAAGAGAAGGGTTTCCCTCGTTGCAATAGTGATAGTGCATTAGTGGCTGCAAGAACCACAGTTTATGGCTAAGAGACATGAAAATCCTGTCTTCTGTTTTCTCGTAGAGGCAACTGTCAATGACAATGGGGACTATGGTAATGGGAACTGACACACTGATTGCATAGGACACAGAATGATGGCTCCTTGGGCTCTGTGTGGGTAACAGCAGGGATTTTTTGCCATAGTTTTATAAGTGTCAGGTGGGGGGCCAGTAGACAAATTATTAAGTTCATGGAGGTGATAGGATAAGTTATCCTTGCCATAAATGTAATTTGTCTCCTATGCTAGGACACCTGTTTCTTGTGGTACATGAAATACATTAGTTCATACTCGAAAGGCTGGGTGTACACATACTTTTAAGTTTACAGCTTCCTGTCTGACTGTGTTGGGCCATTGTGGGGCTCCATGGATGGGGGCTTAATAGACCCTGAGGCAAGGTGAGATGTAACAATTATCCCAGTCTCAAAACGGCACCAAGATGTAACAGCGTAAATTCTGTGCCTTGAGGGCAGGGGTGTGATGTGTGTTTCCTCTCTGAAGCAGATTACATACATAATTCAAGACATCTCCCCAGATTGGATTGAGAGACTCTGAAAATGTCAGAAGTACCTCCTAGTTGCATCTGTGACTTTATCCTGGTGATGGAGGTTGGTGAGGATGTTACAGATAGACGTTTTCTCCTCTTAGGTATCAATGTCTAAATTAGAAATGTTGCATTAATCTGGGCTATGTAACCTAACTTCTCTTTGTGTACAGCCTCTCTACCACCTTCTTGCTGAGTTTCAGTCTACTTTGTAGGTCACTCTGTCTCAGACTCTCATTTATTTGTTACCATTGCTTTTTCTTGTATAGGAAGCAAGTGTTGTTCCTGTCCAGTAAGCCAAGCTGGATGCCTTTTCTATATTACTTTTAGGTTTCTTCATGATGTAGTTAACATTAGAAAGGGACTACAGATTCTAAAGCAGCATTTTTATTACTGAAATTCTAAAGACAAGAGTATCATTGAATATTTTGTTCTGTGAACAGAACACATTACTAAAAAAGAAAATTTCATTAAAAAATCATGAAAATATGTTTTTGAAAGGAGCAGAATGCTATACCAAAAAAAAAATCTGTAAGTCCACTGGCTCTCAACCAGTGGGTCATGACCTGTTTGGGAGTTGAGTGACCTTTTCACATGGGGTCACCTAAGACCTTCAAAAATACAAATATTTACATTATATTTCATAAAAGTAACAAAATTAGTTATGAAATAGTAACAAAAATAATTGTATGGTCAGGGTCAAAACAACATGAGGAACTGTGTTAAAGGGCTGCAGCTCTAGGAAGGTTGAGAACCACTGTGTAAATCCACTGAAACCCCTGTGTGTGTGTGTGTAGGGTGGTGGTGTACATAAACATGTACATACAGACCTCCTACTGGCTGTTTCTCTAGAGTATCTAATAGAGCAGTTAAGTATCCAGTAGTATAAACATATTGAACAATGCTGTGAACACATAAGAAGGTAATTCATTTGACCATTGCTGCTATGTGGTCTTAGATAAAGTAATTAACTTTTAAACTAGACCTTATAAGGACACACTACTTAAGTTTTCTTGAAGGGACTATAGGAAACATTTTCTGAATTATAGAAGTGAGAACAATGTAAACAGCTACGTGACGGTGTTTGGCATATATTGAGAGCTCAATACTTGTCACTGTTAAACTTTAAAACATTCAGAAAAAATAATTCTCGTTTGGATAATGTGTCCATAAATGTCTTCACTACAGCCATTTTTAGAAATTTTCTGCCTCAATTATCACAGAAAAAAAATACTCAAGGTGAGCACAAAGAGAATTTTTTAAGAGCTAGTTGACATTTGGATTACTGAAAAAATATTTCTGTAGAAATCATAGATTTGACCTATTTTCTTAATATAGCAACCCATTTGGTCTGATAATAAATAATACATGTAATGCTGACACGTAGACAAGAGTAGAAACTGGTACACTCTATACTAGAACTACCCAGTGACATCAGTGGCCAGAAATATTGATTCAATTATAAGCAAATAAAACAGGTATTAGTTTTTTATTGACCCAATACATCTACTCTGTCGTTGACATTTGAGATACAAACCATTCATTTGCTCTTACTTTTTGAGCATATATCCTTCTAACATATCTTGTGATAGCTCTAAAATATGGAAAACAGTTTATCAAATAATGTGGAAATAGGGAAAACAAGGAAGCATCACATGAACAAAGGGTTTATATACAAAGCACACTTAAAGGAAGATATACTTTGTCAACATCAGTTTTAAAATTTTAAAATATATGATCTTATAGAAAATACCCACAGAGAGATACCTGATCTTTAAGATGCAAAATTATGAAAAATGAAGTTTTTATGGTTAACAGGGTTTTCTCTGTATAAATTACACTTTACTTTCCCCCTGTCATATTATTTCTGTTTCCTCAATCTTAGCTTTTATTCTGGAAGCTTTTTTATTCTATTGTTGGGCAAAGGCCCAAAGACCACTCAACAAGATCAGAATCCCAATTTGAGAGTCTTTACTAAGCTGGTGACTGCCTGGAAAACAAAACAAAACAAAAACAAAAACAAAAAAAAAAACGGATATCACAGAGCAGGTCCAAATCTTTCTGCAAGGAGCTTCTAATGCTAAAGGAATCACATTCTTTTTTTATTTTTCATTTTTCTTCATTAAGAAATTTTCTACTCACTCTACATACCACCCACAGATCCCACCTCCTCCCTCCTCCCACCCCCCCAGCCCTTTCTTCCAAGCCATCCCACATTCCTACCTCTCCCAAATCAAGGTCTCCCATGGGGAGTCAGCAGAGCCCTGCACACTGAGCCTAGGCAGGTCCAAGCCCCTTCCCAGTGCACCAAGGCTGTGCAAGGCGTCACACGACAGGCACCGGATTCCCAAAAACCTGCCCATGCACCAGGGATGGATCCCAATCCCCCTGCCTGCCTGCGTCCCAAAGAGTTCAAGCCAAACAAATGTCTTCTCTATCCAGAGGGCCTAGTACAGTCCCATGGGGGCTCCACAGCCACTAGTCTACACTACCACATTCTTGTTGGCAGCTGAAGGGGCAAGTAGAGCAAGCAAGCAGTGTAACAGAAGTAAATAATGCAGTTAGCTGTAGCATCTTGACCTCAAGTTCCAGGAACAGTATTGGGTATTTTTCACAGAGATTTTCCTTCCGTTTGCGGGTGTGTAAGCACAGGCATGGAGATCAGCTCTGGGTCAGACCTTAGACAGCTGCCACAGGAACAATATGAAGGAAGATTGCCTTGATCACACTTTGATGGGGATTCTCAATATTAGGCTGTAGAAACACAATTATTAGAGAACAGTTCCCACAAATAATTGTCACTTCACTTAAAGAAAGTTTGATCTCAGGGACATATTTTAAATTAACTTGTAGTAAAAAAATGTTGAAATCATAAAAGGATATGTCAATTTTCTCTTAATTAAACAGAAATTTGAATAAACTTTTATGATGTAGTTATTATTAAATTGTATGTAAAATGAATTTAATTTTACTTCATAACATGTCTTCCATTAATAATTGACAACTATGATAGTAAAACATGAGCTTCCACTTGAAATATAAAATGCACCGGGCGATGGTGGCTCACGCCTTTAATCCCAGCACTCGGGAGGCAGAGGCAGGCGGATCTCTGTGAGTTCAAGGCCAGCCTGGTCTCCAAAGCGAGTTCCAGGAAAGGCACAAAGCTACACAGAGAAACCCTGTCTCGAAAAACCAAAAAAAAAAAAAAAGAAATATAAAATGCATCATGTGGTTAAAGATTAAATGGTAGGAAGTTATAGTTGTTAACTATCTACACAATTATGACTGTAATTTATTACAAAATTGTAATGACTCAATTTTCAGACTTAAATTGGGGGTGTTTATGATAAGTGTCCATAGTATAATGTGTTCTTTGAGAGATCCTTCACCAAATGACTTCTCTATAAATGTTTTTTACATATAAAATGGCACTATTTGATTGGAACATTGTTAGGAAGTGAAGACTTGAATATCATGCAAAGAAAAACAGAGGTGAGCATTAAAGAAGAAAAAGTATAGACTCTAGTCAGCATTGTTATTACATTGCCACTTTCGTTATGTTTTCATGATTGTTGTAGAGCCAGAACTCAGGAGCCTCCTTCCTTATCTTCTTAAATCTATGGATTAGAGCCCTGAGCTGGCATGTGAATTTTCTTCACACTTCATTTCAGAACCAGTAATGCTCATGCTCAAGTCTGTAAGGAATTGTACTCTTCATCCCTGTAATAAATTGTTCTGTACTTCTATACACCACTGGGAGAACTAGTCTTTCATATTTATGTATGGATGCACCTTCATTTACTTGAGCATGAGCTTTACCAGTTCTTAGATGAAATGTTAAGAAAACTAATATGTCATCTCAAGCAATGACACTTCTGCTTTCCACTATGCTTTATTCCACAAGACAGGTACTTCACTCTGGGACTGATAGAAAAAAAGCACAGCCTGGATCAGAGCCACTGGTGCAATGGGAACAATCTACACTGGATTTTAAGGAGTCATTTGTCGCACAAAATAATTCATCAAAAGATAGATGCAGCTGGTTAGTGTGAGACTTTGATGCCTGTCCCATGAGATAGTTTTATCATTTTGCACTGTTTTAGCTTTGGAGAAGAATTTTCCATTTCAGACACCATAGCTTACTATCATAACTTGCAATGCATCATCAGGTAATCACATTATCAAAGTTTCTTCCTTTCCCATTAAGTATGGAACATGAACTCCTTCGGTTATGCTGGTCCAGACTTCCTGACTGACATCAGGTTTATTATAAATAAACCTGACATATAGTTTATTACACTATTCTGCCTGCCATTCACCATCCAGTTCTTCTTGAATGCATATCCCACAACACAACTTCTAGTCAGGTCAAGTGATCTGGGAGTAGCTGAGGATATTAAAGCTATTCCAATTACTTTGAAAATTTTGACATGTTAAACTTTTCCTCCAGTATTCATTTTGTATGATTGATTGAAACTATTTAGTCATAATTTCCATTACCCTGTTTATTGCTATTCCAGACTAATTAGGTTAAAGTGGTAAAGCATCAAAGTGTACCCAGTATCTGCCAAAATCTTAATCAGAAGAGAACACACATATAATCAACATCTACCTTTTTATAGTAATAATAAGATTATAAATATTGATTGAATATTATTTTCAAATGTAGTTTAAAACTTTATTTTTAGTTAAATAAACTTGACATATACAGAAAGGATTTTTCATATCTATACAAGCCTGGACATAGCCTCCAGTAACATCATAGAAAGGCAGACAGAATTTTTGAGAGTTGGATTAAGCAGTAATGATTTTTTCAAGTCTGTCTTCCAGGAAGAACATGATATTTTTACACCTGACCTCACAGCAGCCATGAATTGCTCCACAAATGTATCTGTTGGCAGTCCACATGTATGTGTATTGGGAGAGACAGAGTTTCTTCAGTGATGTAGCCTTTTACAAGATGACTATGCTCTTGTCAATAACTCTTCATCCATGATCCTGATCCTAATGAAACTAGTAAGCAAATAAACAAATAAGCAAACAAATAAACCGCTTCAAAATATCATAGGAATAAAAGTGTGTAACATGAATTTTAAATGGTCTTATTAATAAAATCAAACCTGAAACCAGATATTGGGGTGAACGCTGAAAGATCAGAGAAGCAGAACAAGCCACAGCTTCCTCACCTTGCCAATTCCTCAGCTGATCCTGTTTCCTCAGATGGGAAACCTCTGAGTCCTCATCCAAAGGATCTCAGCTAAACTGCTGTTCAAAAGACTAAAAGCTTAACCAGGCTCCAGTTCCTGGTCCTCATGCCTTATATACCTTTCTGCTTCTTGCCATTACTTCCTGGGAATAAAGGCCTGTGTCACCATGCCTGGCTGTTTACAGTGTGGCCAATAAAATTTAGTATAAAATTTTCATTTCACTTAATTCTCATTCTTCCACTACACCTCTATTCAACCACAAGTTAATTAAAAATTAAACTCTGATATAAGTAAATATGCTTGTAATTTAAAACACTACAATGCTTAACTCCAACTGTACATGATCCCTCATAGGCTTCTATGGTTTGTTGTTGAGGTCAGAGCAGGTATAGCAGGGCAGTCTCTGAATAAAGGCTGTGAGGGGGAAAGAAACCCTGAGAAGCTATTGTGTGAATGTGTGAAAGTGGAGTCTAGAATCCAGAAGAGACCATCAGCTATTTAGGGTACCAGAGACAAGGGATATCTTCAAAGGGGAGCTGTGGCAGGGACTCAAATCAGCCACAGGGAAAAAAAAGTTGATTGCTGGTAACAAAATCTGAAGAGTGGCTCATCAAAGCCCTCTGATACCAGCCATGGAGATACAGGACTTGAGATTTTCCCTGAAAGATTTCAATCTCGTTTTGCTTAAGTATTTAAGTATTTACTCACTATGCCCACACACCTCCTTTTGGAGTTCTAATATATATTCTGTGCCGTTGTATGGTGGTAGTACGTAATTTGACTTTCGATTTCACATGGGGTAACAATTATGAGATTACCTTGAGTCTCAGAAGGGACTTGGCCTTTAAGTGGTGGTAAGACTATGAAAGACTATGGAGACCTTTGAAAATGGACTAAATGCATCTTCCATTATGGTATGGCTGTGAGCATAGTGTGGGTGCAGAAGTGGTGATTTAAAGGAGAATGGCATACATAGACTCACATGTTTGAATGTTTTTGGCCAGTTGATGGAACTATTTGAGAAGAAATAGAAGATAAGGTCTTTTGGGGGGATGCTGTGGGATGGTCTGTATGTCAAATTGCTCTGATTGGTCAATAAATAAAACACTGATTGGCCAGTGGCCAGGCAGGGAAGTATGGGCGGGACTAACAGAGAAGAGAATTCTGGGAAGTGGAAGGCTGAGGCAGAGAGTCACTGCCAGCTGCTGCCATGACAAGCAGCATGTGAAGA